>JAJOHK020001386.1:0-13880 GCA_022457215.2 Leucocoprinus gongylophorus | reverse complement strand
ATAAATCAAAGATCTGTGCATTAAATTTAACTATAATTTGATAAAGACTTATACAATCTGCTTTACAATACTTAATAAACTCATCTCTTAAACTCCAATTATTATCATACTTGCTACAATAAGCTTTATATTCATAATAAGTTAAATCAGTAAAATAATCCATTGAAGATATACCACCTATATATTCTAAATTATCTTTATTTACAAAAGTATGAGGAAATATACCTTTTGTTATGACCTTAAGCTAGAGCTCAGATTATACTTAAACAAAGACTTGAGAAGAGATTAAGGGATAGATTGTAAATAGTAAAGCATAAGGATACAGGAGAGTATCTATGCTATATATACTAAACAAAGAGTAAAACAAGAAAACCATATACACAAGGCATATAAAATGAGGAGATCATCAGGATAAAGCAAGGTTGTAGCACCTACTATATGAGGCGCTGACTAAGACTACTATGGTACAGCCAATCACATTGTCATACCCTTTGCCCTTTTTCATGCTGCATTCTAGAGACATCAATCATAACAATACCCCCATTTTAGCATTCATATTCCTATAAATCAGATCAAAACCTCTAACTCTCCTACTATTGTGACAACTACTAGATACAAGGTCCAATGATAACACAAGTGGTAAAGCTCTCAGTTAAGCAATCAAGTGGGGAAAAGCATAAGAGAACTCGACAAGGAGCCTCTGCTAAATTAGAGTCTTATTTATATTGTTACAGATTAGTCCATACTACTATCTTATATTTGCTTCACATTTTACTCAAGGCTACCATGTGTACACCATGTGCTCTAACATCATCTTCTAGATCCTTCTACCCTATTCTAGGCCTATGATGTCACATCATGTGATCTGTCATGTGACTGCAATGTCACATGCCCCTTTATTGTTAATAAATAAAAATAAAAATAAAAATAAAATCAAGAAAAATAGATAAAAAGAGAAAGAAAAATATTAATGTTCAAAGTGTTCCATAATAGTACACCCCTCTTAGGGTTCCGCTTCCAGAGGAACTTCTTTTTTGTCCCTCCAGATCTTCTTACTCTTCTGCCTATCTCTCTCATTCTATTCCAAACTTTCTTCTAACTTCTTTATATATTTCTTTTCTCCTTCCTTCCTCTCTTTCTTTTACTTATTCCAATTCCTCTCTAATTTTTTCCAATATTCTTCATCAAATTTCTTATTATCCTATCTGTTATAGCTTGAACATGGGGACAGACTTTAGGGTTAGGGTTAGTGGACAAGAATAGGATAGTAGTTAATTATTAGTCTACAATGGACATAGGGTTAGAAGATAGGCACGTGATCTGGAAGTCATGTGATATAGTCTAGAGTGGTTTAGAAGGACTTAGGGTCTAGAAGAATCAGGAAGAGTCTAGATGGAGTTAGGGTTAGGAGATGACGTCAAGAGATATGGGTTCCTTATGGTGTACACATAGTGTGCACATGTACAGCGGAGATTAAAGATATGATGTCAGGGTACATGTAGGAAGCATGGTAGCCTTAAGGTAGACGCATGGACTTTAGGGTCGGTTAGATATTGTTGTAGCACAGACCACTTGTAAGTTATATAAATAGAGGAGCAATGCAGTGAGGGTTCCTTATCGAGTTCTCTTGTAATTCCCCCATTCGTTACTTGATAGCCCACTGGAGAGCTTTGCTCGTTGTAAGATCATTTGTCCTTGAGTGACGAGTGGTTGCTACAACACTATCTATATAATAACTTCGCTGTATATCTTCTTGGTAACTTTTCTCTTCTGAATTCTTTAGCTTCCAGATTCAACTTCATCTCTTTCCCTTTCTTCATCCTTATTTTCCGTATTTCTTCTTCAAATCTTCCTTTTTCAAACTCTTCTATCTTCTCCATCACATTCTTTAAATTTTCTAATCTCTTCCATGTATTTTCCTCTGCTGTATACCCTTTCCATTTTACCAAGTACTTTGTCTTTCCTCTCCTCTCATGTCTATCCAAAATCTTCTCTACTTCATATTCCTTCTCACCAGCTACCTCAATAGGAGGTGGTGGTATCTTCTTCTATCCTTTTACTTGTTCTCTATACTTTACTATTCTCCTTACATTAACCACCAGATGTATCTATAATGATACCAGTAATTCTAACTCTACCACATTCTCTGACACAATCTTCTTGACCACATATGGTCCTATGAACTTCTCTGTCAACTTCTTTGTCGCCCTCTTCATCAACTTCATCAAAAAGTCTTTTGTGCTAATCAGCACCTGATCACCTACTCTATACTCTTCTGCCTCTTTCCTACTTCTATCTGTCTGTTTCTTCATCACCTCCTGTAATCTCACCAATGCCACTCTTGCTTCCTTATGTCTTTCTTTTATTTCTTTTGCAAATTCTTCTGCCTTCTCATTCTTTCCCTTTTTTCTAATATTAAAGCCCATCCTTGGTTCTTTCTCATAGTTGACTTGAAATAGTGACATCTTTGTCGCTGTATATACTTTGTTGTTGAATGTGAACTCTGCTGTCACCAACCATTCTGACCAGTTATTTTGCCTATGATTGATGTACATCCTTAAGTACTGTTCCAGCTCCTGATTTGTTCTCTCCATTTGTCTGTCGGTTTCTGGGTGATAAGCCATAGACAACTTTGTTTCTATCCCCAACATTTTATTCAACTCTCTCATCAACCCTGCTACAAACTGTGGCCCTCTGTCTGATATCACACCTTCTGGCAACTCATGCAACTTTCACACATTATCTCTGAATAACCTCACTAATCCTTCCACTGTTGTTTTTTCTGTTGTCACCACAAAGTGAGACATTTTTGAAAACCTATTGCACACTACCAAGATTGAATCATAGCTCTTTGATACTGGTAACTTTGTAATAAAATTCACTGATATATGTTGCCACAGTCTCTCTGGTATCTGATTAGGTCTTAATTTTCCTGCCAGCATTTCCGCCCTATTCTTCATTCTCTGATACTGATCACATCCCTTCACATATCGCTTCACCTCTTTTGTTACTCCTGGCTACCAATAATTTCTAGTAACCAGTTTTACCATCTTCTACTGTCCTCCATGTCCTACTATTGGTGTATCATGATGAAGCTGAATAATTTCCACTCTCAACTTCTCATCCTTTGGTACATATAGTTTTCTCTCTTTCAATACTAATCCTTCCTCTATTTGCCATTCCTTATCTCTTAACATCTTAACTCCTGCTTTCTTCATTTCTTCTACTACCTTTATTCCTTCTTCATATTTATTCCTTGCTTCCTTTATCCTCTTCACTATTTCTTTCTCTGGTCCTTCTACTAACTGCTCCATTACTCTAATTTCTAACTATTCTTTCTTCAACATTACTTGATTTTCATTATCTCTTTCCACTCCCTCTGCCCAGTCTACCCTTCTACTCAAACTAATTGCTCTTCCCATACTCTTGCCAGCTACATGCTTCAAAGTGAAATCAAATCTTGACAAGTATAATGACCATCTAGCCTGTCTTTGATTCAACTTCTGAGCCTTTATGAAGTACTCCAAGTTTTTATGATTTGTTTATATTTTGAACCGATCCTTGGCTCCTTCTAAGAAATGCCTCTAAGCCTCTAAACACTGAATTATTGCCAACATTTCCTTATCATGAATTTCATAGTTCCTTTTAGCCTCGTTCAATGATTTGGAAATATAGGCCACTGGCCTCCACTTCTCATCCTCACACTTCATTAATAATACTCCTCCCATTGCAAAATCTGATGCATCTGCTTCTACTCTCATCTCTTTATCTAAGTCTAGTATGACCAAGACTGGCTCTGTTGTAAACCTCTCCTTCAACTCTTCAAATGCCTTCTGCTGCCTCTCTCCCCAACTCTACTTATTCTTTTTTCTCGTTATCTCATGTAAGAGCTTTGCTATCTTAGCAAAATCTTTCACAAACCGTCTATAGTAGTTTGCTAGTCCTAAAAACTTTTGCACATTCTTTACACTCTTTGGCACCAGCCACTCTATTACTCCCTGCATCTTTTTCTTCTCCATTCTCACTCCGTCTTTCTCTATTATTACTCCCAAAAATCCTACTTCTCTAACCTTCTACATATACTTTTCTGATTTTACAAATAAATCATTTTCTTCTAGCCTCCTCAATACTTCTTCCACTATTTCATCGTGTCCTTCCTCTGTTTCTATTGCTACCATCACATTATCAATAAATACTGCTACCTTTTCTTTCACTACTAAATCTCTCAACAGATCATTCATCATTGCCTAGAATGTTGCAGGTGAGTTTGTCAACCCAAAAAACATTACCATAGGTTCAAATAACCCTTCTGGCATCAAGAATGCTGCTTTCCACTCATCTCCTTCCTTTATCCTCACATTGTTGTACTCCTATTGCAAATCTATCTTTGTAAACATCTTCCTTTTTCCTATGCTATTTATCAAATCTGAGATCAGTGGCAATGGATAGTTATTCTTGATTGTCCAACTGTTTAGGTATCGATAATCCTGCACCATCTTCTTCTTCCCATCTTTCTTTGGCACAAAGAACACCAGTGACATCTATGGTAATTTCAATGGCCTAATATACCCCTTCCTCAACTGATCCTTTACAAAGTCTTATATCTCCTCTCTTTTTACTTTTGATAACAGATAGATCTTGCCTTTCTTTGGAACAAATCCTTCTCTGAGATTTATGGCATGATCCCAAGTCTTTCTCATTGGCATCCTTTCTGACTCTTTCTTTTCAAATACCTTCAAATACTTATGGAACTACCTTAGAACCATTTTCTCTGTCTTCCTTACTACTACCATATCTTTTTCATCTAACTCTTCTTCTTTCTCTGCTACTATTCTCGCTATTGCTATCTCTTCATCTGTTGTTGGTCTTTTTATTTCCTTCTTCTTCTCTTTCTCTTCTTGTTTCTTCCATCCTGGCTTTGTCTGTCTTTCTGTCCTCCACTTCTTCCCATATTCATCTGGACATCTCATCATCTGTACTTCTCCTGTCTTCCAATCTATCTCTGGATTATGGCATGCTAGCCAAGGCATATCTAATATAACACTCTACTTCTGACCTCTTATCATATCTATTGACGTTCTCTCCTTATGCCCTTTGAAAAATATTTCCACTTTCACTATATCTACTATAGGCCCCATATAATTCAGCATGCCATCAATATTCCTCATATACACTGGTCTTTCCAATTTCATCCTCTTAAACTTATATCTTCTTGCAAACTCTTCACTCATTACCAATCCCATTACACCACTGTCCAACAATGCTTCTGTCACAATTCCCTCCTCTTCTTTTTCCTATTTTAACCCAATCTTTACTGTTACTTCTCTCAATAATTTTTCCTTCTTCTCCTTCTTTTCTACTCCCCTCTTCACCTTTTCTTCTCTCAATATTTCCTTTCTATCTTTTGTTGCTTCTTTACCACTTTCTTCTCCTCTCTGCATTACTCTAACTTTCAATACTTTAAATCTATTTGAGAACACCAGTGTTGGTTCCTCTGCTCTGACATTTCTGCAATTATAAGCCATATGTCCAAATCCTCCACACCCAAAACATTTCCTTTCCTCTATCACTCTCTGTCTGTTCTCTTCTCTCTTTCTTTCTCTTCTCTTCTGATATCACCACTCTTTCTCAGCTCTTTTTTCCTTCCTTCTTCTCATATTTTCTATCCTTCTCCATTCTTCATCTATCCTTTTCTTCTCTTCTCTTTCTTCTTTCTCTTTTTCATTTCTTTTTCTACATTCCTTCCTCCACTTATCCATCTCTTTCTGTTCCCTTATCCTTTCCTGTTCCCTTCTCTTTATCTCTATCTGTCTTCTTTTCTTTTCTTCTTCCATTTCTTGCAACTCTACTATTTTTTTTGTAATTTTAACATCATCACATTATTTTTCATTATCTCATTCATCAATCTAGCTACTTCTTCTTTACTATATTCTCTACTCATCTCCTCCATATTCACCTAACTAATATCTGCCATTTTGATCTCAAAAATTTCTTTCCTAGTCTATTCTCTCATTGTTCGTTAACAATGGTAAACTATCACTGTAGCCTTGTTTCCAGTGACTACAATCTTTCTTTATTCTCTTGCTGTCGATTCTAAACAGCAGCAAATTCTCTGTAGGTACTAGTGAGCACTCTTCTTGTCCTACCTATACCGTCTACTAACTACTTATCTACTACCCTACTAACTACTGCCCTAATCAAATTCCTGGCTAATATCCCTAAGTAGAGAATCCTTAATCTAGGTGCTCCTTAATGGACTATGCTGCTCCTCTACATGTATGGGCAACAATGGTGTACCACAGCACGAAGCTTCTACTTGAAAAATCTAACTACCATGTCCACACAAGGTGATATGACTGATATACACGAGTAGGCTACTATGCAAATAACCAGTCAAGCTTCTCCTGCCTAACTAGTATACCTCTTAAGCCTAGGGTTTGGCTATGTGTCTTCTTAATGTTAAGCATATGGCTCGCAATTGAGGATGATAAGAGAATAAAAGAAAATAGGAGTCCGTATGGTGCAGAGTCCCAGAAGGTAGTTGAGTTCTACTATTGTGACAACCACTAGATATAAGGTCCAATGATAATACAAGTGGTAAAACTCTCAGTTAAGCAATCAAGTGAGGAAAAGCACAAGAGAACTCAATAAGGAGCCTCTGCTAAATTAGAGTCTTATTTATACTGTTACAGGTTAGTCTATACTACTACCTTATATTTGCCTCATGTCTTACTTAAGGCTACTATGTATACACCATGTGCTCTAACATCATTTTCCAAATCCTTCTACCCTGTTTTAGGCCTATGATGTCACATTATGTGACCTGTCATGTGACTGCAATGTCACATGCCCCTTTATTGTTAATAAAAAGAGAAAAAAATAAAAATAAAAATAAAATCAAGAAAAATAGATAAAAGAAGAAAGAAAAATATTAGTGTCCAAAGTGTTCCATAATACCTACCATATGTGTAGCCACTATCTTTTTACTAGTGTTGATGATGATTTGATCCCGATTATTGATTGCTATGAAGTAGGGTTCATGTGGTAGACCTTCTTGAAACATTTGGATTTGATATCTATTCCTTGCTGTATTAGTATTATTGTCAAAGTTCACAAATGGTGGACTTAGGTTTTCTTTATTTACCTTTTCATTTTTATTTTCTTTTTGATTTATTTTCCTATTTTCTATTTTTAGAACAACCAGGGTTAGGGTTGATCAGTCATGCTGTCACATCAGTCACAATCTGATGATGTAGTCACAAGACAAATTATAGGACTGGGGAGAATTTAGTAGAAGATTTAAGAACAAATAATGTCATACAACATAGACACTACATGTTGGCTGTTGTAGCAACCACTCGTCACTCAAGGACAAATGATCTTCACAACTAGCAAAGCTCTCTAGTGGGCTATCAAGTAACGAATAGGGGAATTACAAGAGAACTCGACAAGGAGCCCTCGCTGCATTGCTCCTCTATTTATATAACTTACAAGTGGTCCATGCTACAACAATGTGTCTACCTCATGTCCATCTACCATGCTTCTACCTCATGTCCTATTACTCATCCACATGTATTTTCCTTAAGGCTACCATGCTTCCTACATGTGCCCTGACGTCATACCTTTAATCTCCGCTATACAGTGTACACCATGTGTACACCATGAGAAACCCATGTCCCTTGATGTCATCCCTAACCCTAACTCCTTCTAGACTCTTCCTGATCCTTCTAGACCGCTCTAGACTACTCTAGCTTCTATCACATGACTTCCAGGTCACATGCTCTCCATCCATTGTAGACTAATAATTATAATACTTATATATATCCGGCTAACCCTACCTAAAGTCTGTCCACACACTCGTCTTATAACATTGGCCTCATGAACTATACATGGTTGTTTAGGGGAGGATGCACAGTAGTTAGCATGGACCATCTGTAGGACTATATAAGATTAGTTTGTAGAGAAGTTCTCTATTGAGTTCTCTTGTGTTCCTTTAATACAAGAGTTGTTCTTATTTCCAACCCTAAGGAATAAGTTCATAACAATTATGTTTCTGGTTTATGAATGCCATTGCAACTTATTTCCAGAATAAAGGATCTTGTTCTCCTCTGGACTTGAGGAATTGGTAGTGTGGCAGTAGTTTGAATAGTCTTATCTGTGTTGGACTTCATACAAACTTCATGTACTTGAAGAGATTCTCGACTTCATTTGTTATAAAACTTGTCTGTGAGGAGAATGTTGTTATAGAGACCTTGTATGGTTTTATTAGTATCACTTCTTCATCCTTTACCTTTCCTTTTTCCTTTTTCATTTCCTCATCTACATACAACTCTTGGATTTCTTGAGTGTTGTCATCCACATATCTATTGTCTTTTCCTTTGTAATGATCTAATTTGTCAGCTAGCATTCTTTGAATTTAAAATGCCTGTTCATCCATGTTGCTTTGAACCAAATATCAAAGATCTTTAGATATCTGTGTAATATTTGTAGTATTGACTGTCTGATTATTGATACTAGCTATCAGAATTATTCCTTCCATCTCCATAATCATTGTATTTATTTCTTCCGCCATCTTCTTCATATCTTTCACTATTCTCTGGACATTGATCATCACCTCTATTTCCTTCAACATTTTGTGGTATAGTCTTGACCAATTCTCTTTCTTCTTCTTCATTACCTATGCTTGATTCATATTGTTTAATTTTCTTGAGATATAAGGATTGGAGGAAGTTGTATAGTTGTTGTTGTTGGCAAGTTGGTAAGACATGTTTATTGTAGATTTGCTTGTAGTAGTTTGAGTAACTGCTTTTGCTGTTGAACTGGGATTTTACTCCTCCTCTTTATAGGTTTTGACTTGAACACCTTGTTCAGTAATCTTCTATTGCTTCCCTTGCATGAGACAATCCCATTTCAGATATCCATTAGTCGTGTTCATCTCTATAACCCTTCCAATGCACCAGGTATTGTGTTCCCCTTCCATGTTTTCTATGCTTTCTGACTTCTTCTACCTCATATTCTTCTTCTTCATTAATAATTGTTGGCAGAGGTGCTAGTTTCTCATGTTGTCCTTTGAACTTCAGGTCTATGCATCATATCAGCAGATTCTCATTGAAAACATTGTGGATTATCCATCCTTCTGGAAGTTCCAGTTCAAATACTCCTAATCCAATGTCCTTTGAGATTTTGAATGGTCTATATCTTTTATTGTCCAACTTCTTTGAGGGTCAGTTTGAATGGATATTTTTGCTCTCCAGCCACACATTGTCTCCAATCTTTAATCCTTGAGGATTCCTCCTTTTCTTATTGAACTGCTTCTTCATATTCTTTTGTGCTTCTTCCATTGCTTTAGTTACCTGTTCCCAACTCTTTTGTAATCCAATGAGAAAATCTTCTACTTGTGGAATGTCTATTTGAACCATGAGGTCTCTCTTTCAAGGGTATTTTCCAAAGTTTAGCTCGAATAGGATCCTTCCCATTACTGTATGTCTTTTGTCATTGTACTGGAATTCTGCAGCGGCCAGCCAATCCATCCAATTATTCTGTTGGTAATTTACGTAGTGTCATAGAAATGTTCCTATCTCTTGATTAATTCTTTCTGTTTGACCATCTATTTGAGAATAGTATGCCATTAATAGTTATCTCTTTGTTCTCAGTGTCTTTATGAGTTCCTCCATGAATTTTGATGCAAATTGTGGTCCTCTGTCGCTTAAGATTTTCCTAGGAATCCTATGTAGCTTCCAGATATCATCTCTGTAGATCTTCACTATTCCCTCCAATGAGATATTCATCGTAGTTGCCTTCAAACAAGTCATCTTTGTGAATTGGTCAACAATGACCATTATAGCATCCATCCTGTTTGATTTTGGTAAAGGTCCAATGATGTCAATGCTGATTTCTTGCCATGGTCCTTAAGATATATCTAATAGGTGTAATTCTCCCGCCTTCTTTTAGTATTGAACTTTATTCTGCTAGCATTTGAAACATTCCTATATGTATTTCTTGATGTCCTCTTTTACTTCTGGCCACCAGTATGTTCTCTTGAGAAGCTCCATCATTCTGTGTTGTCCCAGATGTTCTATGTCCACTGAGTCATGATTTTTCTTTAAGATATCTTCTCTTATTTTCTTGCTATTTGGAATATAGATCCTTTCTTCCATATAGACCACTCTGTCTTCTTCCTAGGTTAAATCATCCTCTTTCCTCAGTGCTTGAACAACTTCTTTCTCTTTTGTTGTATTCTTTTTAATTTCCTTGAGTATATTACTTTCTTCTGCTGTTGTTTTTCTTTTGATCATTGTGATCTCTGCTGTTGTCCTTTGTTGTCATAATTCTTCTTTTAGTAACTGGACATCCTTGTTGTCTTCCTTGGTGTCTACTTACTCCTTCCTTGATAAGATGTCTGCTTTTGTATTTGTCTTCCCCAGTATATATTTCAGTGTGAAATCATAATCTTGTAATTTCAAATACCATTGAGCCTGTCATCCATTTAGTTTGTGTGGCTCTCTGAAATACTTGAGATTTTCATAATCCGTCCAGACTTCAAAAGGTTCTGCTATGTCCAGTAAGTATTGTCTCTATTTTACGAGAGCTTCTACTATTACTAGTAGTTCTTTATCATAAATCTCATAATTCCTTTCTGCTGGTTGCATTGTCCTTGATAAGAATGCTATTGGTTTCCATTTCCCGTCTTATTCTTGGAATAGTACTCTTCCTATAGCATGTTCTGATGTATCTGTTTCCACTCTAAATTTTTCTTCTCTTCTGGGTAAAAAAAGAACTAGTTGGCTTGTAATCTTCTCTTTGAGTTCATCAAATGCTTTCTGGTGTTCTTTTTCCCATTTCCAGTCCTTCTTGTCTTTCAGCTCATTTAGTAGTTTTGCTGTATGACTGAAGTTTTGAATAAAATGTTGATAGAAGTTTGCAAATCCAAGAAAGCTCTCCACATCTTTTATTCTTGTCGGTGTCTTCCACTCTTTTACTACTTTTATCTTCTCTTGTTCTATTTTCATCTGTCCCTTGCCAACTATTACCCCTAATATAGGGATTTCTTCTATGTTGAAATCATATTTCTATTTTTTAAAACACAAGTTGTGCTTCTCTACTATCTTCAGGAACCTGATCATTTGTTCTTCTAGTTCTTTCATTGTCTTTGCAGGTATTACAAAGTTGTCCATGTAATTTTCCAATATGTCTTCATGAAGTAATTCCCAGAAAATTCTGTTCATCATTCTTTAGAATGTTCTTGGTGAATTGCATAGTCCAAAGTATATAACTTGAGGTTCAAATAGTCCCTTGTTTGTTAGAAATGCAGCCTTCTATTTGTCTTCTTTTTTGATTCATAAATTGTTGTATCCCCAAATCAAGTCCAATTTATTGAAGTATTTTGCCTCTTTGAGCTTGTCAATTACTTCTCCAATTAGAGGTAATGGTGTTTTGTTCTTAATTGTGACCTGGTTTAACTTCCTATAGTCTTAAACCAACTGTAATGAACCATCTTTCTTTAGAATATAGAAGTAGGATACCACATATCTTGACTTTGATTCCACAATGAGTCCTGCCTTGAATTGTTTATCCAACCATTAGTTTAAAGCTTCTTCTTCCTTCAGTGTCATTGCATAAGCCTTTGTGTTCAATTCTTTTAGAGCTTTGTCTGTCAGATTTATCTTATAGTCCCATTCATGTCTTTCTAGTAACTTTTCAAATTTCTTCTTGTTGAATAGATGTGTAAAGGGTCAAATGTACTCTGGTAAATCTTCTGGGTTTGTCTTGTCCAGTTCCTTTCCAATTTCTCCATTGTCCTGTTCCTTGTTATTCTTTGTTTCCATTGCCTTGGTTCTTCTGTATTTGAATCATATATCCTCGTGTTTTATTGTACAATTTCCCAGACATCTTGTGAATTTGATAGTATCATTTTTTCAATTAACTTCCGGATTGTGTTTGACTAGCCAGTCATGTTCTAGGAACATGTCTGTTCCATCCAAGTTTGTTACTACTGCTTTCAGAGTTTCTTTATGTCTGTTGATTTCAACTTCTAAAGGTGCTACCTTGGTCACCTCTCTATTCTTTGTTCTATCAGCGTTGAATATTTCAAAAGAGGAATTTATTAGCTTGGTTTGAATCCTCTTGTCCTTGACCAATTGTTCATCAATTACTGTGTGTATACACCTGAAATCCACCAGTGTCTTCACTTTTAACTTCTTGCTGTTCTTTGTTTTGACATTTGTTTGCATGTTTAATTCCTTCTTTTCCTTCCTAGTTTGGTAATTTGGAATAATATATTTATTATTCTAGGAATTTACATGGGAGATCTCTTGTACTATGCCTATTCAAGATCTTTGCCAAAATCCTACTTGTTCTTGTTGTCTTCATCATCTGATTCTTCTTGTACTTTTGTTTCTTCATCACCTGCTTTCCTTTACAGTCCTTGGCAATGTGCTCCTTTTTGTCGCATTTAAAACATGTTTGTGTTTTTTGTTCCTTCTTTTCTGATTGGCATTCCTTTACCATATAACTGTACTTGTTACAATTGAAGCACTTGGGCTCTCCATCCTTAAAATTATCATTGGACTTTCCAATATCCATTAGTTGTCCTTGCCCTCCATAAGTCATCCTGGTGCCAGTTTTGTAGTCATAATGTCCTTCTGTAAACTCATATCTCTGTCCCACTAATGTTATTGCCACTTTCCATTCCTTGAGTGATTCTGGCATGGCTATTGGCAGGTATCCCAATATCGTCTTGATAATATCATGTCGTATGTTTTTCTTTAACAGAAAGATGGCGTATAGCTCATCTGTGTCTGTCTTTATGGCCAATGCTTTGAGCTCTATTATGAAGTCTGCTGTGTTCTTCTTTCCTTATTTAAATGTCTCTATTTTCCATTCGGCATCTGCTACCTTCGTCTTGTTGCTGAACATCATCTTGATTTCTTTCATGAAATCATCCTAGTTCTGGGTTCCTAATTCTTCATTTTGCTCATCGAGTTTTCATTGCATATATATTCCTGCTACACCTCCTCTGAGGCAAGCCAGAATTGCTGTGATCCTGTCATCGGTCTCTATGACCCTATTACTCTTGAGGAATAATCTAATCACTCTCCACCAGTCTTCAAATTTTGTTCAGTCACTGTCAAACCACCCTAGGTTCAGTACCATGTTCTTTGGCAATCCTGTCTATCTGTATTCTTAGCTTGTTACTGCCATCGGTGCTAGTGCTGTTAATATCTCTGTGTCTATTTGTTTGTTGTTTGTTGAGGCTTCTTCTGTGATCCTTAGAGATCCTAGTTGTTCTGACAATGCCTCTATATTGTTTGTTCTTCTGGAACTCATCATAGTTCTTTCTGACAGGTAACTCTATCTAGTTTTGTCAGTGGATTCATTCTACTACACCTCTCTTGCAAGGTAAGCTCATTGATGCTTTACCAAATGTTACGACCTTAAGTTAGAGCTCAGATTACACTTAGGCAAAGACTTGAGAAGAGATTAAGAGATAGATTGCAAGTGGTAAAGCATAAGGATACAGGAGAGTATCTATGCTATATATACTAAACAAAGAGTAAAACAAGGAAATCATATACACAAGGCATATAAAATAAGGAGATCATCAGGATAAAGCAAGGTTGTAGTACCTACTACATGAGACACTGACTAAGACTACTATAGTATAGCCAATCATGTTGTCATACCCTTTTTCCTTTTTCATGCTGTATCCTGGAGGCATCAATCATAATACCTTTTTAGATATCAACATTAAAAATTTTAGCTAATTTTTTAAGCAATGTTAGTAATAATTAGATACTATCTTTAAAGTGTAAAGAATATGATTTATTGTTGTCTTTTTTGTTATAAGATAATGTTAGTGAAATAATTCTACCTATATATTG
>JAJOHK020001385.1:0-13884 GCA_022457215.2 Leucocoprinus gongylophorus | reverse complement strand
CAAGCATAGTGGCAAAAAGACAAAACTAAATCATGTTATGAACTCTATACTTTATTTCAGAACACTTTGTAAGTAATCTCAAAGTATATAGTAAGAGAAGACTTCCAATAGCAGCAACATGCAGACCAGACAACTAACAGATTATATAACTGGGCTCTCAAGGCTACACACTACACTAGATCACTTCAAAGGTGTTCTTTCAGACCCAAGTTGTTACAAACTTTATTTGACTTGTATCTTTACAACCACTAGACTGATTCTCACAAACTAAGTTGCACCAGAAATCCCCAAATGAGGACTATCCACACACTTGCAAGATTTCTAAAGATAACAATAAGTCATTGAGGTATCAGACCATCAGTAACTAGCAATTTTCATTGATTTTAGGAATGGGTGGGTAAATTCACATATTCTAACTTGTATTAAATATATCTTCAGTGATATGTAGTACATTGCATAAGAATTAGCACTTACAAATATACAAACATATTAATACAATCTATTAAATTAGTTTAACCATCACTTCTTTTCCTCTTACCACTATCTTGCATGGTAGCGCCTATTGGAAATATAGTGAGTAAATTCTTTTTTTCTTCAACTTTCAGCTCTTCAACAATGTCTAACTCTCAATCTTCTGCATTACCAACTGTATTTTCTTCAAACCACACAGGGATGGACATTTCTACAGGACAAGCACCTGTACATGGCTTTGAGGTAAGAGGGAGAACCTCTGCTACTGAAATAAACCTTTCCAGAGAATCTTCGATGTCTTATGGTTGGGCTACCCCTTACCATGATAGAATAGACAATATAAATATGGATTCAGAACCTGGAGACAATTCTCCTAAGCTGTCCTACAAGACAGAGCAGGAGAAGACAAATTGTGTAAGTAAGGCAAACAAAACAACAGATAACACAAGGCCTCAAGCAGGAAACAACGAGGCTACCCATCCTAATCCTGAATGTGTTTTCAATGCGAATCAAAGCAAATGTATTCCACATGTTGAAACTCCACAAGGTAACAATAACAATGTCATCAATATCCAACTCTTATATGACCTGAACTCTCCCACCAAACCGGATCTCTGAAGTAGTAGCTTTTACCCTATATCTCTTCATAGATCTATCAAACAAATCACATCTGACTCCAAAAGCATCAGAGACTCACTTAACTTCATAGCTAGGTATATCATCAACAAGAAGGTCAAATCTTCAAATGCTAACAACTTATCGGACTTTGATGGTATGGGAGATTCCATCTGGAATTTCATTTCATCAGTGTATCAATCCAACTGAGACTCATTTTATACTGACAATAAATCCACAACACTTAGGGCAAAGATCTCGTCTAAGTTCACTCTGAGAATCCTACTGACAACCAACAAGAACAATAAGAAAACAACCAAACCTGTCCCGGTCTCTATAGAAAAGGTTCCTCCACCACCACCTCTCCCAGCAAAATCAAAAAGAGAGGTCAATGTTATATCCAAGTATTTCCAGAACAGCAAATCTTCGGTCAAAGCCAAGAAACCGTCCAAAACCAAGAAACCAGCAATGCCATATGCTCAGGCCTCTAGACCTATGGCAAACACTTTGGAAGTCCTCAAGATCAAGGAAGCATTCCCGGCTCTCAATACTAAAAAGATTGATCAAATCAATAATATCGTTAAAGGCAACCCTAAGCCAAAGCCACATATCCAAATGACAACTAAGAGCCTATCTAGGAAACAGGTCATTATTCTAATGAGTAACGACAACATTAGTATCTTCATGAAAAATTTGTCTCTTCATGTAGCTAACATTAACAGACAATTACGAAATGCCAAATCTGAAGTCTTAGTCAACTACATTTGATCTGACTCCCTCGGCATCACTGTCATAACCAACAGAGTTTCTCAACAATCTGACCTACTAATCATTGATCAGTATGTTAAAAACTCCAACAATATTAATACTCTCCAGGTTGAAGAACCTCGACTTCCAAAATCAAAGTCTTACCTCAAGATTATCGGTATTCCATTTTACCCCCACAACAACTTCTAGGAATGTCTTATATCTAGCGACATTGAAACAGTTCTTAAACAGAATCAAATTTTTGACAACATTACCTTAGCATCAAAGCCAAGAGTAATCAAGGTATCTCCCAAATCCAATATGTCAATTGTATAGATAGACATTTGGGATGTCCAAAGCGGCAGCAATGCAAAAATGCTAATCAATAGATGCTTCAACGTCAGAAGATATATTGCAACAATTCGAGGAGCAAACATAAATCCAGGAGTGCCTTAATGCAAGAATTGTTGGAAATGGGGCCATATGATATTCTTGTGCAGAATTCAAGAATCAAAATGCGTCAAATGCAATGGTCCTCACAAGTCCGAAAACCACTGTGAATTCGGGTGGTGTTGTAAGGCAAATGATAAGATTAACCCTTCAAGGTTAGAAACAAAGAAAGGGGAACCATATCCTCATTCATTTAAATGCTCGAACTGTTGAGGAGATCACCAAGTAGATTCCAACCAATGTCTATTTTGGAGACACAGGTTTAATAGGGAGTGGCAACAGAAAAAGTATGCTGAGATCCATGACAACAAATTCAAGTCGATTCGTTCTGAAGTGAACAGCAAACCTCAACTATGATTGTGAAAAACCTCAAAATTCTTTCACAAAATGTTCACAAAAACTCCCTCATTGTCAATACCTTACTTGAGACCTAAAATCAGTTTGACATCATTTTCATCCAAGAACCTCCTTGGTCGAAAATTCATAAAATCCCCAGTTCTTCTAGTCGTGATGGAGAACCTCTTATGGGAACTAACAATCATCCAAACTGGATATTGTTTGCCAGGTTTCCTGCAGAAAGATCAGACTCTCCAAGAGTCATTGTTTACATCAACATATGCCTCTCTTCTCTGTATTTTTTACTCCAAAAAGACATTATTAATCACAGGGATATTATCCTCATTTCTTTCTTTAATAATAACGTTTGCTATTATATCATGAATGTTTACTCTGATTCTTTCCATTCCGCCTTAAAGTATCTTAAGGATACTGAGGTTAACATCGATAATGTTCTCATCATAACAGAAGATTTTAATATTAGAGACAGTTTATAGGACTCATCTTTTCCATTCCACTCTTCTATTAGTGACAATTTAATTATCATAGCAGATTCATTCAATCTCACTCTATCAACCCCCACTAACCCTTGTCCGACTAGGTATTCTGATATTGCAGGAGAAGCAAATTCTGTAATTGACCTTATGTTCCTTTGCTATAGATTGTCTGAACTCAATTATTACTCTATTCTTCCTGAATATCATCTGTTATCCACCCATGCTCCTCTATCCATCAATATCCCCATTTACAAAGAGGTCATTTGTACTTTGAAACTGTCAATTCCTTCCAAAAAGTGACCAGGAAACTGCCTTTATTGAAGAAGTCATTTCAAGCTTTAAAAACTTGAACATGTCTGACATGGGAGACACAAAAAAATTGGAATGCATAGTTCAGCAACTTGAGGCAATTATCAACCAAGCATGGACAAAAAACGCCAAGAATTCAAAAATTTCCAAGCACTTCAAGCAATGGTGGATGGAAAAATATAGTCATTCTCTCAATAACTATAGAACAACAAGAAGTCTCGACAATTGGAAGAGTTTCAAGAAGGTAGTCAAGAACGTCAAGAGATCCTTCTTCAATGATAAAATTCAAGAAGTTGTGAATAAGAGTTATGGTCCTTGGGAACTGATGGATTGGATTAGTAGATATAAACTCTCTGCCACCAAAGCCATCAAACACAATGGTCACCCATGCCTCTCCCCAGAAAGTCTATGGGATGCTCTTCATAGTACATTCAATACTGCCCTCAATTGCCAAGTCGACCTTAACATCCTAAGCAAAATCGAACACAAAGCTACTTTGCAATGGTATCCTTTCTCCAAGGAAGAATTCAAGCAAGCGATCAGCAAGTGTAACAACTTGTCAGTGCCTGGCCCTGACAAGTTAACCTGGTGTCATTTGAAGTACATCATCAAACAAGATGAATGCCTTGTCAACATCATCAACATCGCCGATGCATGCATCAACTTAGGATACTGGCTGAATTACTTCAAATATTCGACTACTGTGATAATACCCAAACTCAACAAGATGTCATACAATCAACCTAAGTCTTTTCATCCAATTGTCCTCCTTAATACTCTAGGGAAACTCATTGAAAAGGTCATCACGGAAAGAATTCAATTCACAGTCGCAAGTAATAATTTTATCCACCCAAGTCAATTAGGTGGATTAAAATTCAAGTCCACCACTGATACCAGTGTCACCCTCACTCATATTGTCCAGTCAAGGTAGGTTAAAGGCAAAATAACAAGTACCCTTGCATTTGATATCTCACAATTCTTCCCATCACTCAACCACCAACTCCTTACTCTCATTCTTGAGAAGGCAGGTCTTGAATCTAAAGTCTCATCTTTCTTTGTGAACTACTTAGTCAAGAGGAAAACAAGTTACTTATGGAATGACTTATCCTCTCCTAATTTTGAAGTCAACATGGGAGTAGGCAAGGGTCTGCACTTTCTCCTATTTTATCAGCTTTATATCTCTCTCCATTTTTACACATTCTTGAAAAACGTCTTAAAAATCTTAAAATTCCAATTTCTATTCTTTTGTTTGTGGATGATGGTCTCATTATCGCACAGAACAAATCCTTAGATATTTCCAATGCTTATCTCTTTTGTAGTTATAATGTACTTTCAAAACTTCTGGACAGTTTTGGTCTCATCATTGAACATGTGAAAACTGAAATTTTCCATTTCAACAGATCACATGGAGTCTTTAATCCTCCTCCTTTAGATCTCTTGCCAATCAGGGGCTCTATGCTATGTCCAAAAGATACTTGGAAGTACTTGGGCTTCATCTTCAACTGAAAACTAATGTTTCACCAACACATCAATCATCACTCAAACAAAGCAATATCTATGGTCAAATATATGAAGCTTTTGGGAAATTTGTCGCAAAGTATTAGCCCCATCCAAAAATGCCAACTGTATAAATGCTATGTTCTTTCTATAGCATTATATGGTTTTCAACTCTGATTCTACAACAATGTGCCTATGTCATACCATATGAAAATCTTAGACAAAATGCAGAGAAGAGCCGTTATCTGGATTTTAAGGGCATTCAAAACCTTTCCTACTAAAGGCATTGAAGCAATTGCTGGAATTATCCCTATTAAATTCCACCTTTAAAAACTTGCAAGAAGATCTCAAATTCGACCCTTTGTGCTTCTTACCAATCACATCATAAGAGACCTGATGGATAACTTACCCAATTCGTCCAAGAAACCCAACCCCCACTCAGTCAGATCTCTTACAAATCAACAAAAAAACATTGCCAAAGGCTATTTAATCAACTTATACAATAAAGCCTATGGTATTTTCCTATTCTCTTCTCCTCTTAGCCCAGAGTTTACTTCTGGTTTCCATATAACTGACAATTTTTTGGATTGTTTCTCTTTTAATTTAGTTAATAGAAAAGGAAAAGACCAAATACATGCTCAGGAACTTAACAAAATAGTTCTCCGAATCTCTTCTTCTCCATCTACAGCCTTAGTTATAACCAATGCTAGTATCAAAAATGATATTGCTACATCGATATTGCACATACATTCAGCCAGCCATTCTCTCATCAAAACAGTTCATTATACAATGTTTGTAACAAGCACAGAGGCAGAATTATTCACTATTAGATGCAGCATTAATCAAGCCTGCATTAAAGAAGGAGTGTCAAAAATCATCATTGTCACTGATTCCATCCATGCTGCGGAGAAAATATTTAACAGCAAATCACATCCATACCAATCTCATACCA
The DNA here is from genome assembly GCA_022457215.2 of Leucocoprinus gongylophorus. Classification (NCBI taxonomy): domain Eukaryota; kingdom Fungi; phylum Basidiomycota; class Agaricomycetes; order Agaricales; family Agaricaceae; genus Leucocoprinus; species Leucocoprinus gongylophorus. The sequence continues at coordinate 8,010 of JAJOHK020001385.1, read as the reverse complement.
TGGCCATTCTTAGCGAGCTGCGTCGTTTCTTCAAAACTAATCAAGAAAACTCTATTGAATTCTAGGAGTGCCCTAGTCATCTCAAATGGAGGTTTCACAATGACATCGACAAAGATTCCAAATCATTCAATCTGACTCCCTCTTTCCCATGCAAGATCTCTTGGGATTATTGCAAGAAAACTGACAGCAATGACATCATTAATCAATGGAAGATGATGTTCCAAGCATCGGATGGAAAAGGAAAACACTTTCTTGATCTAGTAGACGACAATCTCAATAACATTAAACCTGCTTATATAAAAGGAGGACCTTGGCTACAAGTCTTTGGCCATTCCAATTCACTATGTGCTTGCACGATGACAGCCATCACCAATCATGCCCCAATTGGAGAATATCAGCTAAGATTCTTCCCAAACAAAGACTTCAAGTGTCCTTATAACAATTATCCTATCAAGATGAGAAGATACATTCTTCATGAATATAGTAGATTTAATAAGTATTAGAACCCAAGAAGAGATTCATTGAATTATTTCACCATGTTCTTGATCACTAATCCTAATGCTTTCGCATTTACAGACAATTAACGTATTCTACCAGGTTAAACTTAGTTTTCTATTTTCTCTTCCTTTCTTTTCGATTAGTTCCTTTTATTTTCCTTTTATTTTTCTCTTCTTTTCTTTTTCATTTTAGTCTTCCTGTTAGTCTATTTCTTTTGTATGTAGTTACAAAGTAGCTACCATAGTCTGCCCTCACACACTGTGTAATAAATTGTTGATTTAAAAAAAAATTAGCCTAACATCTACTATGATAGATGTTAGCTATAGATAGTATAAAGAAACTAGTGTTTTTTATCTATAACCTTATCCATATCTGTTATCTTATCCATTATCTATTACTTTTCTGTTATTTCTAACTATTACAAACTTCATTCAACTTGTATCTTCACAACTAGTAGATTAATTCTTATAAACCAAGTTGTACTGAAAAGCTTTAAGTAAGAGCTATTTTTACATATATAAGATATTAAAGAGTGATAACAGATTACTGATATAAGTCCATCAGTAACTACAAGTTTTATTGGCTATTATCTCAAGAATAGCTAAACAGATTTATATAATCAAACATATATTGAAGAATACTTATTAAACTATTTCTGATAATATATTATATATTACATGGCAATTAATATTAATAGAGATAAAACTATATTAATATAGTAACATAATTGTTAAAATTAAAAATAATAAACTTTTACTTATTTTGTTTTACTTTCTTATTTTCATTAAATATTATAGATTAGTCACATATATCATGGTCACATGATATATATAAAAGTATAGAAAATTCTGAAATAATAATATTATACAATATATTTACTATATATTAATCTTATAAATAATATATAACCTTTAGAATTAGAATAGATTAGTATTAGACATGGTTTGTACTTGAAGGTGAAAGTCCACAAAGTTAGCTTGAAATACATAGAGTATAAAAACTCTATGTAATAAGCTTAGTAATACAGACTTGTTGGAACAATCTTGGCCTCAACTTATATATTATGCCTTCTATAAGTTACATAATCATAATTTTAAAGGATGACCTTATAAGAAGTCATAAAAAGAGGAGTAAAGTATATTGCCATTAATACTAGAGATTTAGTATCAACTTAGTTGATTATTAAGCTAACAAATTACAGTATAACTACTAGTCTTATATATAAGTAAGTTGTTACAAACTTAAGTTCTTAGAGTTGAACAAGTGAATGAATCTTGTATTGGATTGATATAAAAGAACTCAATAAAGAGCTCTGTACAGGATTGTCTACCTTATATACCCAAACCTCATGGCCTGTGTTAACTACTTCTAGCCTACCCTAAACAGCCATGTATTTGCCTTAAGGTCAACATATGTTTTACATATGTTATAACATTATCCTTTCTGAACCTTCTATGTTTTTCCATGAGTCATATGACTTATGATCATTACTGTGACCATGTGATGTGACTGTCACTGTCACTGTCACTCTATCCTCTCTGAATTTCTAAAAATAGAAAAAGAGAATGAAAATAGAAAAGAAAAGAAGAATAAATGAAGTTCACTGCTTTCAACTTTGACATTACCCCCCCTTCAAGGTTTCTCCTCTAGAGAAACTGACTTTCATTTTCACTAGTTTCTCTCCAACCTCCTCAGATATTCTTCCTCAAACTTTCTATTATCCCACCCATATGACGTCTTTGCTGTATATTTCTCTAGTAACTCTTCCCTCCTAAAGTCTTTCTCTTCTATTCTATCCAACTTTTCTTGTCTTCTTATTTCAGCACTCATTCTTCCCTCAAATTCTTCCACTGCTTCCCTTGCATTTCCTAGATCTTCCTCTCTTTTCCATGTATCATGTTCTGCCATAAACCCCTTCCATTGTACTAAATACTTTTCTACTCCTCTTATTTTTCTTTTATTTAAGATTTTTTCTACTTCCTACTCTTCAACTCCTTTGACTTCAATTGGTTTTGCTTCCTCTTTTTCCTGTCTCTCTACTTGCTCCTTATATCATACTATCCAACTGATATTCACAACTAGGTAAATTCTCATTGAGATTGGCAGTCGTAATTTGACCACATTGGTAGATACCATCTCTTCAATGGTATATGAACCTATATATTGGTCTACTAGTTTCCTTGCCAGTCTCTCCTTGAACACCAAGTCTTTTGTACTCAATAATACTCTATCCTTTTGCTTCTAGTTTTTGCTTTCTCTTCTTCTCTTGTCTACCTACCTCTTCATGTTCTCTTGTACTTTCTTTAATACTGCCCCTGCCTTCTCTTGTGTTTGCTTCATCCTCTCCACAAACTCCATCACTCTCTCTACTTTTCCTTTCCTTCTTATGTCACCTCCTATTCTTAGCTCTCTTCCATAATTTGCTATAAATAGCAAAATCTTTGTTGCTATATGAACCTTGTTGTTCACCACAAACTCTGCTGACACCAACCACTCTGGCCAATCTTTCTGTCTATACTCTACAAAGAACCTAAGATACTGCTCAAGTTCCTGGTTCATTCACTCTGTTTGCCCGTCTGTCTGTAGGTGGAATGTTGTTGATAACCTCATCTATATCCCTAGCATCCTATTTAACTCCTTCATCAGCTCTGTTGCAAACTGAGGCCCTCTGTCCAATATTACACTTTCTGGCAGCCCATGTAACTTCCATATATTGTCTCTGAACAACCTTGCTAATCCTTCTGCCAACGTCCCTTCTATAGTTGCTACAAAATGCATTATCTTTGACAACCTATTGCAAACTGCTAGAATTGAATCTTTTCTGGCTACTACCAGTAACTTTGTAATGAAGTCTACTATTAAATGAGTCCATGATTTCTGAGGCACCTTACTCAACTTCAGCTTTCCCACTATTTCCTCCATCTTATTTTTCATTCTTTGACACAAATCACACTCTTCCACATATCTTTCTATATCCCTCATTACCCCTGGCCACCAGTAGTTTCTAGTGACCAATTCTACTGTCTTCCATTGACCTCTATACCCTATTGCTGGCACATTATGATACAACCAGATAATTTCTGCTCTTAACTCTTCATCTTTTGGTATATATATCTTCCCTTCCTTCAATACCAAATATCCCTCTATCTGCCACTCATTTTCCTGTAGTTCCTTTACTTTTGCCTTTTTCATCTCTTCTACTACTCTAACTATATCTTTGTTCTTACTTCTAGCCTTTTTTATTCTTTCTACTATTTCTACTTCAGATCCTTCTATTACTACTTCTTCTAATCTACAAATCCAGTTGTTCTTTATAAGTACTTGATTGTCATTGTTGTTCTCTACTCCTACTTTCCAGTCCAGTTGCCTACTAAGTCCATCTGCCTTTCCTATTTTTGTTCCTGGAATATGTTTCAGAGTAAAGTTGAATCTTGACAAGTATAATGCCCATCTAGTCTATCATTGATTTAACTTTTGTGCTTTCATAAAGTATTCTAAATTTTTGTGGTTCATCCAAACCTCAAACTTGAACTTAGCACCCTCCAACAGATATCTCCAATTTTCTAAGCCTCTAACAATCACCAACATCTCCTTATTATGAATTTCATAGTTTCTCTTGGTCTCATTTAAAGACTTTGAAAGAAAAGCTACTGGCCTCCACAATCCATCCTCACACTCCATTGACAAAACTCTACCTATTGCATAATCTGACACATCCACCTCCATTCTTATTTTTTTATCTAAGTCCAGTGCTGCCAGCACTAGTTCTTTTATAAATTGCTCCTTCAATTCTCTGAATGCCTCTTTCTGTTTCTCAGTCCAATTCCACTTCTAGTCTTTCCTTACCAGATCATGCAGAGGTCTGGCTACAGGTCTGGCTATTGATGCAAATCCTTTAATAAATCAACAGTAATAATTTGCCAATCCTAAGAATTTCTGTACCTCTTTGACACACTTTGGTGTTGGCCATTCCAATACTCCCTTTACCTTTTCTTCCTCCATCTTGATTCCTTCTAGCCCAATCACTACTCCCAAGAATCTTATTTCTCTCACCTTATATTTACACTTCTCTGGTTTCACATACAAGTTATTTTCTTCCAATCTCCTTATAACCTCTGCTACTATCTCATTATGCCCTTCCTCTGTATCTGTTCCAACTATAACATTATCAATAAATGCTGCCACTTTTCCAGTGTTAATCAAATCTCTCAGCAACTCATTCATCATTGCTTGGAATGTTGCAGATGAGTTTGTTAACCCAAAAAACATTACCATTAGTTCAAAGAATCTCTCTGGTATTATGAAGGCTGCTTTCTACTCATCTCCTTTCTTGATTCTTACATTATTGTACCCCCACCACAGATCTATCTTTGTGAACACCTTCTTTATATCTATGTTCTCTAATATATCTGATATTAGTGGGAGGGAGTAGTTGTTTTTTATTGTCTACTTGTTCAAGTACCAGTAATCTTGCACCATTTGTTTCTTTCTGGCCTTCTTTCCCACAAAGAATACTGGTGCTGTCTGAGGTGACTTTGACAGTTGTATATATCCCTTTCTTAACTGCTCCCAAATAAACTCCCTTACTTCCTCCCTTTCTTCTCTTGACAACGGATACACTTTACCCTTCCTCAGTACAAATCCCTCCTTCAATTTTATTATATAATCCCATATTTTTCTAGTGGGCATTCTTTTTGACTGTTTTTTGCCAAATACCTTAATCCACCAGTGGAACTTTTCTGAAATCCACTTTTCTGCTTCCTTCTTTAATCTTGCCACTTCTTCCTCTTCATTCCATATTTCCCATTCTTTTACTACCCTTTTTACCTATTTTCCCTCTTTTTTGCTTCTTCTTTTTTGCTTGCTCCTCTCATTTCTTTCCTATTTCTTTCTTTGCCTCTTCTTCTTTCTGTTTCTGCTACCCTGATTTTCCTTGTATTGACCTCCACTATTTTCCACACTCCTCTGGACATCTTGTCATCTTTACCTCTTCTGTCCTCCAGTCTATTTCTGGGTTGTGGCATGTTAACCATGGTATCTCTAAAATCACTGTCCACTTTTGTCCTCCTATAACATCAATCTCAGTCTTCTCTCTGTGTCCCTGATAGTAAATGTTTACCTCCACTGTATGTTCTATGGGTCCATCCTTGTTGAGAGAACCATCTATATTTCTTACATGTATTGGTCCCTCCAACTTCTTCAGTTTAAATTTTGTCTTTCATAGTAAAGCCCTCTTTACTTTTGTTAGTATCTTATTACTGAAATCCCAAGCATCTTTTATATTCTTACTTATATATAAGACTAGTAGTTATACTATAATTCACTAGTCTGATAATTGATGAAGATAAACTCTTATTGAACTTAATTTCCAGTGTTTAATGGTAATATATTAATCAGTACTTACTCCTATCTTAGACTTCTTCCTTCCTTCTGAAATTGTGACTATATAATAGATAGACAGCATAATATATAAGCTGAAGCCAAGGTCATTTCACAAGTTTGTATTATCAAGCACAGAGTTTACACACTCTGTATATCTCTGAACCAGTCCTGCAAACTTCTATCTCCCAGTATAAACTACACTTGACAAAGAGGCAGTATTATTATAAGAATGTATTTTCTGAATGGGTAAACTTAGTATATGATAGTTAGTATCAATCTTGTACAGATCACTAGCTAGTATATATAAGATAAACACTTCATATATTAGATATGGTTCATACTGGAGGTAAATGTCTGTGAAATTAGCTTGGAGATGTAAACTTTGTAGAATGACCTTGGCTTTAGCTTATGTGCTACACCATCTGTCTGTTACATGGTCATAATTTCAGAAGAAAGTAAGAAGTCTGAGATAGAAGTGAGTACTGATTGATATATTACCATTGAATCCTGGAGATTAAGTTTAATAAGAATTATCTTTGTTAATTATTAGACTAGCAAATTATAGTGTAACTACTAGTCTTATATACAAGAAATTAATATAGGAGATGTCCAGGGTTTCAGTAACATGGCCCCTATTACCTAAGCAGAGGTTTCAGTATTGAGACACTGACAGGAGTATGACTCTGCTATGGAAGACTAAGTCAAATAAAAGTATCCTTGTTATGGAAGACAGAATATCCAGATAGTTGTATTACTGTTATGAGAACAGGTTGTAAGAAAGGTGGCTGCTATAGAAGGCAGACTTGTATAGTAGACATTATATTACCACAGAAATATATTTTCCAGATGGGTGAACTTGGCATATGACACTATACTAGAAACTCTATTAAGTTTTCTTATGTAAATCTTATATAAAATTTCTCTTTTACTTGAGTTTAAGTTATAATAATAATTAGTTATTTTCTTAAATTAGCCTGATATTTGCTATAACAGGTAATAGTCCTATCAGATTGTTAAATCAGAGTACAAATATTAATTACAAGGTCTTAGAAACCTTAGAAATCATTCTAATAGCTCAAGAATTATTTAGTAAAATGTAAACAACTATAAATGACTATTTGAGAGAAAATAAGAAAATAATTTACCTATGGACAACTGTAAATGACTAAAAGTTAAAAACACATCCACAAAATGTTATATATGTGATTAGATAACATATTAACTAAAGTAAAATATTATTTCAAGTCTAGGTTCACATCTACTATGATAGAACTAAAAAGATTATTTCTAATATAGATATAAGTATTAATTATGTAATAGAAACAGCTTGTGTACAGACTATTACTTATTTGCATACTTCTATATCTGAGAATTAGACCTTAGACTTAACAACTTTATTTATTTCTTATTAATTATTGTCTATTATTATTATTGACATCTGTATTAATATTTATTCTCATTATTATCATTATTGAACTTCTAAATCATGTCTAAACCTTTAAGAGCATATTCAAGATTTAGATATTACAAATAAGTAAGTAGTTTATCTTATGATATTAGTTCTTTTTTGCTCTTCTGTTATAATTATATAAAATCTTACTACTTCTAAATAATATAAGAAAACTTGATAGAGTTTTCATTACAAACTAATCTATCTTATATACTACAAACTGTAGTTTATGTACTCTTTATAAAACTAACATACTATTGTTATATTATATAATTTGTTTCAGAATCTTTTAGAATCTTCTATATATTATATGATTATGTAATCACTCTGTAACAGATGTTACACTTTGTAAGATATATAACTATTATATATGATATCATATTATACTCCTTTGCCTAAATTCAAAATAAATAAATAAACTAAAAATAAAATAAAATGAAAATAGTAAAATAAAATAAAATAAAATAAGTCCAATATTCACAACTTTAATAAATCATATTTGTTATTTATCTTAGATGATTGTTAAACATAGTTTATATCTTATTATCCAAAATCTAATAATAATTTCTTAAAGTTTAAAATAAGTTGATAAGTGTTATTCAAGAATGTAGAATATGAAAGTTTATAAGAGAAATTCTAAAAGTTTATTCTAAGATAATGCTTATATAATACTATTAGTA
>JAJOHK020001384.1:0-13897 GCA_022457215.2 Leucocoprinus gongylophorus | reverse complement strand
CAACACCGCCACCTCTCGATGTAGCTTTTGGGCCAGCAGTAATAGTCTTGGACTTTTGTCGTGTTTTCCCACCTGCACGAACGGAAGATTTCTTTGCCCTTGTACCGATACCAGCAGAAGATTTACCATTATCTCTTTCCAGCATAACGCGTTCGCCGTTCCTATAATTTTCTATCTTTCTTTTCTTCTTCGATGGTTCTTCTTGCTCTTGCTCTTGCTCTTCATCAATGACATCAAAATTAATTACATCTGGTGGACTCTCAACACCCAATTCCGCAGCGAGTGACATCCTTCGATGCTCAGGTCCTTGCTGATGCTGTGGTGTTTCCAGCAATAGATCTTGATTCTGGCTCTGAAATTGTGGAATTACAGGAAATCCACTTTCAGGAAATGTCTTCTCTACTATATCAGACTCATTTTCTTCTTCATGCACGACATCTAACTGTCGAGCATCAATGGTAGACGGAGACCCTTCTTCGGAAGACGTTCCGTCGGGTGAATGGTTGAGCATTAGTATCCGGCTTAAAGGGCTTGGTTTCGCAGGCGAATAAGCGTGAACCATCCGCTGAGCAAGTGGTTTGGCTATGGGGAAGGGTCGTTGGACTGGTGCTACATTTCCTCTCCCCTCTTCTTGAACCTGAGTCTGAGCTTGGGAATGAGAGTGAGGAAGAGGTTTCGTCCCAGGAAAAGGAGTGGAGTGATTGATAGGTGTAGGAGGGGGTAAATGCGTCATCAGAAAATCAGGTTGAGGTATTGAGTGGGTTTGTTCCTGTAACGACAAAGGAGGAAGAAGCGGTTGGCGAGGGAGGGAAGCATCTGGTGAGGGTGGTGGGAGGACGAATGAAGAAGATAGAATGTTTGTCGTACTCGTTGGAGGCTTAAATGAGGGTACAGTCAGCGGTGGCGGTGGTGGAAATGTCGACGACAGATGTTGTGCATGTGGTGCCTCATCCACATTAGCAATAACTTTAGTCTCCCGCGCAGGTGAAATCGTGGTTTTGACAGGCGTAGTAGACGATCGACGAAAAATGCGTTTTGCTTTTCGACTCGCTGAGGATAAGCCGGTAGAAGATTGGTGTTTATGACTGCGTAGTTTGCGAGGTGATCGCTTGGGGAGTGAATGGTGTATTTTTACTTCAGGTTTACGTGGTGATTTATACGGTATCTGCTGGATGTGGGGTGGATATGATTGAGGGTGAGGATGAGGGTCGGGTGTGGGAGGCAGGTCGTCGAGCATTTGTTGGACTTCCCAAGATCGTTTCTCTTCCAACAGTCTAACTCTGTCAGCCTTCACAGAAATCACAAGTTAGATTCCAATTAACTTCCCAGGGTTTGAACCTACCTCCAAAGCAGTTCTCTCTTTTCCAAGTTGAACAGCTGCCTGTGTAAACTTTTCCCTCTCGGTATCTAACTCCTGACGAATTTTCTCCAACCTCTCGCGCTCGGCATCAGCCATTGACGTAGTCATGAGTTCCATACTCATTTCTGCGATGTTGGCTGAGGTTTTCTGTTGGGATGCAACAAAATTATCGAAGATAACTTGAGTTTGGGCGGCTTGTTGCTCGGCTTGTGCGTGTGCTTGATCTGTTATATATTCAATGAGTGCACCTTCTGAAGAGGATAGTGACCAACCAATTTCTTCTTTGAGCTGGACAATTGTGACTTGCAGACGAGCAATCTCTTCAGTCTTGGGATCGGTAGATTTTGGCGTCGTTGTGCTTGTATTTGTTGAGGAAACAGGTGAAATAGTTTGCACTGGAGTGGAAGCGGAGGCAATGTGTTGAGGGAGAGCGGCCAGTGTGTCTCGAAGAGATCTGAGAGTGGCAGATAGAACATCGTGAGCATGCGTTGGTGGGTACATTGGGAAAAGACTTGTGATGGTATGTTCGATGAGCTGAGATAATGTTAATCTAACGTTGGCAGAATTTCAGGGCAAAATCACTTGTTCGTTTTTGTCCGTCATGAAGCCTTGGACATGAAATAATACTGCTTGCACCTGGTTGACAACCTTAACAACGAGTCTCCTCAAACGCCCAACTTCATCGATTAATTGTCCCCTCGCCTTCTCAGCATCGTCTAGAGCGGTGTCCAGAAGACTCGGTGTTCTTGGAATGAGTTCAGATCCATGTACAATACCGACATTTGCGCATTTCAAGCCAGCTGGTACAGTGGACAGCTTGATTTGGGCGTCGGAGAGTTTATTCCATTTACTGGCCATACGTTCGAGATCCTTTTCTTTCTTTTTGAGCTCTTGTTGGTGTGTTACACGAATACCCTGGAGAGCTGTACGTGTACGTTGAAGTTCTACTGTGGTTTGTTTCTGTGAGGATTCGCTGGATTGGAGCGTTCGTTGAGCTGCACTATAAATTGGATAAGAAGGAGAAAAAAACAGGGGATTTAGGCATACGTGAGCTTGGTCTTGTAGAGGTTCACTTCTTTTTCGGCGGCTGCGACTTTGTCGTTTGCAGTGCGATGCATTGTAAGCAACCGCTCATAGTCATATGTGAGTGTCCGGAATTTGGCAGAGAGTTCCTCCGTCCTCGACAAATCTTGCTGAAAAAGTCATGATGATACATTCAGCTCGAGCGACAGAGAACACACCACTCGTTGACTGAGCATGCTAAGCAGACATTTGACGACTTTGTTCGAGTCCGTCCCTGAAAGGCCGTCGAGGGATAGGCCCTGAGAGGAAGCAAAGCCATGTGCTACCAGTTGGGCATTGACATATTCAAGGCTCGAAGTTGAGATATACGACTCTGTTGAGCCTTCCAGGTCGGGTGAATTCAAGAACGAGGGAGACAGGCTCTTTGTGTCCCAGCGTGGCCTCGGAGGAGTCGCAGCCATCACCTGCAGTGTGGCTGAGACGAACACGCGAGATGGACGCGTCCAAATCACGTGCTGATCTGCCCGAGCACTGCCACTGCTTAGTCTGCGGGATTACGTAAGTGAGCTTGCTTTTGTCGCCCATCAGAATATGCCCGGCGTCACTGTCTACTCAGCCTCTCCTGCTCTTCCTGCTCTAGACTCTCGTCACCCCTGTATGTTTATTTTTTTTGCTGCTCGTTCAACCTTATTGATCTTTGAACAGCTTCTGCAGCCCCTCGCTTGTCGGCATATGCAAACATGTCCGTTACAGATATCAAGAACAAAGCAAAGGAAACCGTATTTAAACAGGCGACCAAGGCATCTGCAACATCGCTTCTTCATGTTGCTCGCACCCAAATTCTCAAGGCTAAAGACCTAGAGAGTGTCGGTGACCATCCTGCCGCACTGGAGGGCTATATCAAGACCGCCACGCTTCTCAAGATGGCTATGGACTCTTCTGATTACAAGCGAGAAGGCGCCAGAGGATCTCTACGCAAGGAAGTGACCGATTTTATCCAAGTATGCCATTCGCTCCTTTCGTCTGATCTATTCTCAGGTGATTTCTAATTCAGGGGACCGCTTGTGACCTTTCAGGGAGAATAGCCACTGTGGAAGAGAGGCTCAGGTCGTTTGCAGCCAACCAGAAATCGTGCGTTCACTGACTCTGCCGTGTGATTCTGTTCAACCAGGCTTTCCACAGGATTATGTCGGAATCCAGCGACAAATCGATAAATCAGACTTTTGGGGGCTCCATAGCAGATCGAAAACGTGCTCTCCAGGAGAGTGGTCTTGCCATAGGCAGGCCAAAACCCTTGTCCAGAGACATCCCTATCCAACCACTCTCACCCACCCAACCTTCTGCCAATGCCCCTTCCTCTGTATCAAATCCAACATCTCCATTATCCTCTACTCACACCTTTGTTCCTGCTTCCTCATTCGGTCCTCCCTCTCCCATATCTTCCCCTTCGTCTTCACCTATCCGAAATACCCACCTTGATCTTTCGGGATTTACTCAAAGTTTTCCTTCGGTAGACGAACTTGATAAGAATCTCGCACTTTCATCAAATTCGGTTCACGGTAGTGTGAGCATTGCATTCTCAAAGCCCAGTTTGAGAGGCGACATACCACCTCCGTCCCCATCGACCAACTTTGGAAACTTTCCATTACATATTGAAAGGCCATCCAGTACGCCAATCACCCCAACGGTGAATAACGTGTTCAACAGTCGGCCCACATCGCCAACACGCGTCAATGTGAATGCCCCTCTTAAGCCTTCAGGGCTTTTCTTATCCTCTGCGCCAATAGCTGCCATCCCCATGCAACCAGTTGCTGTTCCTTTAAAACCTCCTATACCCAAGACGAACACTATGTTCCCGAAGGATTTACAGGATTATATGCGGGATTACACCGTCTTGATTATTGATGTTCGGAATCGCGCAGACTTTGACAGGGAGCATATCAAAGCACAGGCCGTTATCTGCATCGAACCTACCGTGCTGATGCGAGACAAGTAAGTTTTCTTCATTCCATTCTTGCGCGATGCATGCTGACCCTTGGCCTACTAGTTTGACCTCAGATAAACTTGAAGAGTCGATGGTCATCGCACCTAAACCCGAGGCCAACCTTTTCATGAATCGTGACAAGTTTGACATCGTAGCTGTTTGCGATCAAGACTCAGAATTGTTTGCAGCAGACAAGAGTCCACTTTCAATCCTCGTAGAAGTCATCTCGGAGCAAGCATTCAAGAAGATGCTTAAGCGAATGCCAATGTTGGTCGTTGGTGGTTTCGCAGCTTGGAAGAAAGAATTTGGGGAGGACGGACTCGCACGAGATGAAACAGATGGATTCTTCGTTCCTCCTGCTTCTCCATCATTGACTTTCCCCGGAGTATTAGATACTCAGCATCAAGATATAGTAGCTGCTAGTGGTCCCCTTCACAGCCCCAAGCCTATTCCAAGTTCGAACAATCCCTTCGTGGTTAATGGTTCCGTTGCTGGGGCGCCAACAAGCCCGCCAGTGGATACTTTAGTCCCGGGTACGTTTGTGAGCCCTTCGACTAACCCCTTTCGGACTTCACCGAATACTTTTATGGGTGGTGTTAGCAGTCCCAGTATCTCATTAAGCCAGAAGCCTTCAAATTCGAGGTGTGTTCTTGATGCGCGATGATGAGGGAAATTGAGCTGATTTTTGGAATTACGAAAGAGCTTCTGCTGAGGCTAACTCTTTGGACAATCCGCCAACAGAAAGTCTACTGCAGCGTCGCTCTGCGAATCATAGGCAGAGTATATATCAAAATGTAAGCCTACTCCCTTGCCATTTATACCCTTATTGACAATGACAGGGAACGGCACTTACATCTCTTAATGGGTTTGGATCCATTTCATACCCTCAATTCCCTCCTCGTCATGTGTCCCCTACGATTTCCGGTTCCCTTGGTTCAGGTCTAAATGGCACGCCGTCACAATCTCAGTCGCCACCACCTTCGAATCGATTCACCATACCATCTGATATAGCTTCACCACCGCCAGCCTCGTTAAACCCTGTCCCGTTCTCAGCGAGAAGACAGAATGATTATTTTGACCAAACACGTGAACTTTTATCCGGACTCAATCACGATCACTCTGTACATCAGACTCCTGCCGCTGGTGGTGCGAGAGGACCAATAGATTATCCAGAGTTAATGCCCAAGCCACCACCTTTGGCCGCTTCTTCAGCTCTGGGGAGACAAGATCAGAGACCAAGAGTTTTGCAGCCTCCACTTGCTGGGTCGTCAGTTTCGCCTGGAATGAGTCACAGTGGTGGGAATATGAACAGGAATGGGGAACCAAAACCGCCGAGGATCAACAGTGATTATCCTGTTACGTATTGGACGGATGTGATGGTTGGGTTGTCTGGGCTAAAGAATTTGGGGAATACGTGTTATATGAATGCGCCGATACAGTGTCTGAGTGCAACGGTGCCTTTTGCAAGGTTTTTTACTGGTGGGTTTTTGTTCTGTCTTCCTACTTTTGGCACTTATGTCGTCTGTGAATTGATGTGCCGAATGATACTTATTTCAGAGCATCGCTGGAAACCCGCGATTAATCTGGTGAATCCCCTGGGCTCGAAAGGCCATCTCACACATGCCTTTGCCAAGTTGTTGCAAGAGATGTGGGGTCAGGACTTGCCTTTCCTAACACCTCACGAATTTCGGGTAAGCTCAGATGAAGTTGCGCCATTTCCTGCTTAGAAGGCACTATACTTTCTTCCCTTTGCGATTTAGTTCCAGTTTATGACTTGTATCTCGAGCTACATGACAAAATATGAGTGCTAACTGAATGTTACAATTTTTCCAACAGAAATCGATATGCCAACTACGATCCCAGTATGACAATTCGAATCAGCATGATTCTCAAGAATTTCTCAGTTTCTTGATGGACGGGATCCACGAAGACTTGAATCGCGTTATGGTGAAACCTAAATGGGTGCCTACACTGGAACAAGAAGCAGAACTCGAGAAGTTACCACCGCAGATTGCGAGCGAGAGAGAGTGGAGGACCTGGAAGGAGAGGAATGATAGCCTGGTCGTGGATTATTTCCAAGGGCAGTTTAGGAATCGGTTGGAGTGTCTGACCTGTCAGCAGGTTCGTGTTTAGTGGTTTTATCTGCTCTCTCATCTTCTACCTTGTTGGTCCTCGATTCTCGAGGCGATCTTGCGAGTTCACGAGCGTGGGTATTTGCTGACGATGTCTTTTTTTGATCTGGTGTAGACATCGACGACGTACAATGTGTTTTCGATCTTGCAGTTGCCGATCCCACATGGGAGAAATGGAAAGGTGCCTATCGATAAGTGTATACAAGCATTACTTAACGAGGAGATCTTGGAGAAAGATGATGCATGGTACGCAATTTATTGCCTCTTTTAACCCAAATCCATATTTCAGTCGAGCCCCTTCTTTTTCTCAATCAATCATATTCATGTATTTTTCCTTCAGGGATTGCCCAAAATGCAAGGTAAAACGACGAGCCTCCAAGAAACTGTCATTGGCGAGATTACCCCCAGTGCTTCTCATCCATCTCAAGCGCTTTGAAGTCAATGGTCGTTTCTCGGATAAAGTAGACACATTTGTCGAATTTCCGATGAAATCGTTGGATCTGACGAATTATATGCCGGCGCCCCTTCCACCTGGTGCCGACCAGAGTGAATTGAATGGAGGTCTTCCCATGTCACTCGATGATCCACGAACACAGCTACCACCGTATCGTTATGACTTGTATGGTGTCACAAATCACTATGGAAATCTGACTAGTGGACATTGTGAGTTTACTTGAACTTGGGTGTTGATGTTTTTCAGGGATGTTCAAGACTGAGAATGACTGATTGTCATTTTCTTTTCCTTTTCTGCAGATACTGCCTTTGTGCAATCGCGCGGTGGATGGATGTACTGCGATGATAGCAGTGTCAAATCAGTCGATGCTAAACAAGTCGTTGTGAGTCCTGTTCTGTCGTCATACCCTCTAAATGAATGTTGATTCACACTATCAGAACCAGAAGGCATACGTGCTATTCTACAAAAGGGTTCGCCCATAGATTACATTTATTATACTATTACCTGCTCTTCTCCTGCGGCATCCTTCCTTTCTGGCCAGATCTACACTGTCCTGCTGTAAGCAATTGTAAGCCTTGTGTATTCTAACCGATTTGGATTCATGGTCCTCCCACATCCTCCTTTCCTTCACCCCACCGTTAACCTCTTCCTGTCGTTATATCTGCCTCTATTTACCCCCCACTACCCACAGACAGCTTTCTCAATGAGGAATGTAATTTTATAGTTTTTTTTATGACACAACCATACTTGTACTATTTTGAGTGTCTTCTGCTATTCTGTTGCGCAGTTCAATGTTCCAATGACATTTGTGGCACAAGCAACGTTGAGCTGGAAAACGAGTAGGGTCATCCTCATAGTAGAACGCGGGTGAAAATTGAGTCTGACATAGACTGCACTCGGGATCGGAAGGTTTATGAAGTGTGGAGGGGGCGGCTGAAGACGAGCTAGAGTTGGATCGAGTGGCGATGATGTTGTCAAGTCGCCGGGCTTTTCGAAGCAACCCATGGATTTGCCCGATTTGAGCTTGCTTATAGGCCTGGACGTAAACCTGAAGGGCAGTCTAGTGAGGAAAAGCATAGAAATGAGATACAAATAAAAGAACAAATCAGTGTCCAATTCCATGATGCAGATGACTGGAGGTGCAACTACTACTAACCTCACCACCTTCATTTGTTTCGCACATATCGTAGATCGACCGCCGACTGTGGTCATGAGTCTTGCAGGAAACTATTGCATTCATACATCCACTCTCGCCCTTGAAGCTGATGCTAACAGTTGTATCACGACGACTGCTCTTGACCTAGTCGAAAAGTATAAATCATTCAGTTCAGCTGGGAGAAATTTTTCCTAGGTGTCGTACAGGTTGGATTTCAAAACCAAATTTATAGCCGTTTTTCCAGGCACAGGAAACATGATACTCTTTCATGCAGTCACTGCAGCGAATTACTGCTCCCTGCGAGCTACGGCATATAGTACATTTCTGTCAATTGAGTGATAGCGAATCAACACTAGTGTACAGTAGAAGACATGGGACATGCCAATACTCACCGTCGCCCAGCGATGATGATTTATGATATTGATGTTTTCGACTAACCGTAGTCGCATGACATCAGCAAACACGATTTCCGAGGAAAAGACTGCACATAGGAGATGCGCCCAACATTGTTGCTCTGTCGGTTTGCAGAGGCGAAGGAAAGAATCAGCTGGAGGGTATGGCTTCCTTCTCCTGTCTTCGTTCTGCCCTCGCGGACAAAGTACGCAATCAGGGTTCTATTTTGCGACCAAATGATAAATGCCAAACAAAGAATAGTGTAATGGTAGGAGGGAGGAAGGTCAGAAAACATCATCCCAGGCTAGACACAACACATACTAAGGAAGCTTCCTGTGTGTTTTCATTGTCACACAAGTCACATATCCACTTTTCAGGTTTTGTTGGGTCCGGAAGAAATGCACCGCAGGATCCTTAAGAATCCACGCAAGAGCATTGCTACGTTGAGCGCGCGGAAAAAGACATTGAACCCATATAACTCACCAGCATGGACTCGAACTTCACATTTTTGACACTTCAAGACCTTGCCTAATGGACCCGTCCTTGTGCACGCGAAGCAGCGTATTTGAGGAGCAGTAGAAGGAGGTGGAGGTGTCGATTGTACCGAGGCTGACGTCTAGATAGATGAAAACAGGTTAGCTCTGCCAGTGCTAAAACGCAAAGTGAAATGCTTGAATTTTGGACGCAAGATCTGTGCTTTATATCCATATCTAGGGAAATGATACAAGACTGTTTACCTTGGGTCGCTTGGACGATGGACCAGACAACGGTGTCCCTTCACGCTTGTCGTTTGCCGATAACCTAGTCTTGTTTGAAGATAGAGACTCGTCGCGCGATTGCCGTACCAAATTGAGATCCGCGTATTTTCGCCAGGCAGCCCCACAGCTCTCGCAGAGAATACTTGAGGACAACCCCTTAGGTGCTTTCCACCAAGTTGGTGAATCCCGTGTCCTACAGGCACCACAAGTTGGTGTTTTCGAAGCGGGTTCCGCTACGATAGAGGTTTCGTCATCTGAGAGCCCGACCCGCTGCCCATTTGAAGCCTCCTCGTCAGTGTGATATTGACGGCGAATCGACTGAGACGTTTCTCCAACCTCTTTGATCCGCTTATGCTGTTCGCCTAATTTCTGGCTACAAGGAGCGAGGAATTCAGCACACACAAGGCAAATGACGTCCAAACAAAAAAGATCACTTTTTCCAATGACCGTAGAACCGAACAACTTCTGGCATTGTACGAGTCACAACTTCATCCCGGACAGCACGAAGCTCTGCGTTGTGATGCATGATAGCATCTTCGAATGTGATAATCTCTTCTCGGGTCCATTCCTCATCCCGAAACGGTGCTTCCTGTTTCGTCCACTGAGTAAATGATGCAAGTAGGTTAGTTCGAGGCATTTTGTAGCTTTGATCGATAAACCTTATCTACACGGAATTTACTCTTCATATCCACCGCGGTGAACGGATGGGCTGCCAGGGCTGCCTCCGAGAAACGGCGGATGACCTCGGTCAGCCAATCAACACTTGCCTGGAGCTTCATATCATTTGTAAGGCTTCTTTTGCAGGATTCAACTGATAATGGGGTCAAAATTCACGCAGGATGCTGTAAGCGCCCCGGATCATCCTTTGTCTGAAGATGTAAACTTACCTTCGGCAACTGTCGAAATAAAAACATGCATGAACGATTCAGATCCTAGATCTACGTCACTGATGGTATTGCAGGGAGGACGTGCAAACCTTCTGCCTCTGTCAGACTATTGATGATCCCGAGCACATCAACAGTGTTGTCTCCACCACGTTCATCAGTGTCTGGAGAAGTGTGGGTTTTTGGTTCCTGGGGCGACTGATAGACGTAACGCTCACCTGGAGGATGGTTATATGGATCTGGTGCTGGTGGAACATTTGCCTGATATTTTGGCCCTTGACGAGTGGCTGTCCGAGGAAAAATTGAATCCTCTGGGTCTGGTTGTAGTATGAGGGTCGATGAGTTTAATTTTGGTGTCTGGGCTGCAAAACTACGTAAACTCACCTAGGGTATCTTCTGCGACTGTGTATTGCCTGGCATCAAGTGTGTCAGCAATCAGACTCCGTCTCGAAGGAGAGATCAAAGATAAATGTATACTTACCCAAAGTATCGGAATGGCCACATATTGAAATGCTTGACTGGGAAATTCTCCTCACGCTCGGCTTGCGCCCTATCCTTGCGGGGTCGTCCCCGTCCCCTTACTGGTGGCGCATTTGTCCTGCGTGGAGCTGTTGGCGTAGGGTAACGCACGTCGTGACTATCGACCTCCTCTTCATGTTTGCGAGAGCAGGGAGCACACGTCCAACCGTATCCTCTTGAGGGCTTGGCCTGGAGGGGAGGTTGCACACAACTCATATGAAAGTATTTCTTGCAGCGGTCACATTGCACATTTTCGGCGCTTAGAGAAAGAGTCAGAGTGGTCACATAGATGATAGAGATAAGAAACTGATCAGCAGACAGGGTCCGAAACCATGATACCCGATACGTATTGAGATATTTTTCTGACAGGCCGTGAGGGAACACAGAAATTTACCTTGGACACCACTCGTTGCATGTAGCACAGAGACGCACATTATCTGTGAGATCTATAACGACCTCTTTCTCGGCGACGATATACTCATATCGTGATATCAGATTCTCACGAATACGGTCAGGTACTGATTGATCAGAGGTATTAGAGCACTGTACCGAAGAATAGAAAATGGAATAGCGCCTGCGACACTTGAGGAAACTTACAATTGCGAACATCCGTCGATTGAATGACCTCAAACTCTTTCTTGATGTATGGGTCAAATAGACGATTGAAGTAGAATCTATCCGGACGTTTTTTCCAGCCAGACAAATCCGATATTTTGTCACGATGGACAACGTAGCACTTTCCGCGTAATTGATTGATGTCGCATACCTCAGAGTATATGGCAGCGAGGAGAAGTCGAGAATCAGCTACAGTGCGGTCGCTCACGTCGCTGGGGCGATAGTACCATGCGAGGCGCACTCTTGTATACAAATAATTTTTGCCTTCAGGGCCTTTCGGAACGTCTTCAGGAGGAAGAAACTCCATTATGCGCGCAATGGAATAAGGCGTGCCGTCCCGAGCCTCCCAACTCGGTGAGCAGTAGACATGGTCTGAAAAAGTTGTAAGGCATTCTGAATGCTTATTGTGGTATCTAGAAATCATGATGTACCATTTATTTTGACCTGGTCGCCATTTCTGAGAAAAACTGGATGGGACATGTGTTGTGTAGATTCGTGTGACGGTGGCTAGGTGAGTGCCAGAGCTGAACCGAACAAAGATAAAATATATAGAGATGCAGAGGAGATGGATCACAACGAAAATATAGGATTTAAGAGATTTAGAAGAGGGTCTCAAGACGATTTCAGACAAAATGAGCAGAGCAGAACGGTCGGTGAAGGTTCTAAAGAGCAAACACTAATTCACACTCCGACGTGGATTTGATCTTGCACTCGTAAGTAGCTAACTACAACACAAAAGGCAAACCATTGTTTGCGCAAGGTAGTGTATGCACTCGGTTATTATTTTCTAAGTCCCTCACTTGGGACAGGAACTGGTAGGAAAGTGATTAGAAATAAAATAAACCAGTGCCCCTCTATTCGCAGGATTAACCCACAGGAAGATGAAATTATAAGAAATATAAATCTTTCGAGAGAAGCGCATTTGCTTGGAGGAGAACAAAACACCCAAACAGCAATAGATGAAAATCACAAGAATTTGGGTGGACATGAACTAGAAAACCCGTGGGAATGGGAATTGTACTGATTGTTGATACTTATGTCCATAAGTTCTAGAGCATCGCGCTTTCCAGGCGAGGGACGTTGTCAGATCTTGCTTGTCGTAAACAAAGGAACGATTATGTCATCCAGAAAATTGATACAGACCGTTGATTGATTGACCAAGTAGGGAGGCTCATAATGCCTTCATGGCTCAAACATCCTACCGGAAGCCCCTCCCCGTCGACAAGCGGAAAAGACAATCTGCGCATATCGTTACGCATCTCTATGGGCGAGAAAAGCCCGATTTGACAAGGTCTTGAACGTCCACCCCAGTTGCTTGCTTGTACAGCTCTTCCTCCACCTGTTTTACAACAAAGTCGAAGCGTAAATGCCAGGCTTCCTCACCCGATTCCTGTGTCTGTGTGTATTGGCTTCGCCTGACCAAGCAGTTGGGAGTTGAAGTGCCTTCAAATAGCCAATCAGGCCTTCATCTACAGACGAGGAGCATCTGAATGTGGCTGATCGTATATAGTCCGAAGAGCTCTTCCATGTCGATGTCCGACAATAGCCATATGAGAAAACTGCAATGGGACACGGAGTTCAAGCCACCACAGCCCAGACAAAATATGAACGGAAGCTGCAGTACATTTATGGTGATATCGTGATCTGAGGTCAAAAAGACATTTTCACACGCCCATTGATGTGATTTCGTACAAGCGCCGAGCAATTCTGTCTTGTTCGATGTTCCGGAAAGGGAGAATTCGGTGATTTGCATATATCGAACCAGACAGCAGGTTGGACTAAGCTGCACTGCTCTCGCTCATCTTCGACAGCCCTGCACTTCATTCGGTTAGCCGCATGAAGACATGAGACCTGCTGGCTTCAACAAGAATTCTGCAGATGAGTCGAAGTCGTGGATCACATCTTCCAGTCGTTTCTTATCACTAAAAACTTTTTCCGTCTCTCTGCAAAGAAATGTTCGCGATGGAGTATTCTTGGGCCTTTCCGAAAAGCAGATTCCCATCTCGTAAAAATCCACGTACGATCCACTCTCTGAAACTCACCCCTGATCGGATCCTTGGGATTCTTTCTTTTTGTCGAACCGTTGATCCTGTTGAAGCGAGATTGCTTGACGACGTCATCCATCTGCTCCTACATGTTATATCTATAAATACACGACATGTGTTTGCTAAATAGTATTAGTGTAAGTAAGTTGTGACATAAAGGTAGCCTAATCGCCATTAATAGAGAGAGCTACAGAGAACCAGAATGATGCCTGGTTGATTTAGATGCAAAGGCTGATCGGTTGTGAGATGTACACGTGGAAATGGCAAAAGACCCGCGTCGACCGAGGACAAGTGTACAGGTATCCGGCGATAGGGGTCTCTGGAATACAATTCCACTTACTGAGAAAGGTTGTATATAATTTATTTGAATTGAGTGGAAAAAACAAACAAACGCTGCGGTAAGTGGTACAAATGAAGACATCGCCAAAGTCGGCTCCCCACCGGGTTATCACTATTTTTAGTATCTAGAATGTAACTACATCTTCGAAGTAGTTCCATAGGGTACTTAAATTTCTTTCCTTATCACCTCAGTCGTCTACTTTATCAAAGGCAACTGAGATCGCTGCTCTCATTG
>JAJOHK020001383.1:0-13902 GCA_022457215.2 Leucocoprinus gongylophorus | reverse complement strand
TCATGTCCATTACTCATCTACCATGTATCTACCTTAAGGCCACCATGCCATGTCCATGTGCCCTGACATCATATTCTTTAATCTCCATCATACATGCATGTACTATGTGTATACCATGAGGAACCTATATCTCTTGACATCACTTCATCTCTAAACTCTTTCTGATCCTTCTAGACCCTAAGTCCTTCCAGACTGCTCTAGACTGCTCTAGGCCTATGACATCATGTCATGTGCCCTCTCTTCTCTTATTGTAGACTAATAATATAACTACTGTCTATATCTTAACCCTAATCCTACCAAAGTCTATTCACACTTTCATCTTATAATATTATATGCTATACTTTTATGAGTTACACTAGTTGTATATTTTGGATAAAGACTTGGGTGAACTTAGAAGGTTGGAACTATTAGAAGATGGTAAGATATGTTATTGCTAATACTAAGAATTAGTACTAGTTTTGGTCAATTTTTATAATAAAGCTAGTACAGTATAAACTACTAGTTTATATATTTGGTATCTTACCTAGGGTAGTTATCTAGAATGGAGACTGTTAAGTAAGATACTAGTGATCCTTAGATATTATAGACAGAAGTCCATGGAGTTAGCAAGGAATTAGTAATGTTATAACTTTAAAACTGAGTGTGTAGTTAAAAGAAGCAACTAATATTGTTTAGTATAAAAGAACTCAGTAGAGTTCTTAGTATAGATGTGTCTACTTTATATACATTTGGTACATAGTCTGTATACACTTATATTTAGTGTTAGAAATGTAAAGATTAGACTCTATTTTATTTTTCTCTTTTCTTTTCTGCTTCTTTCAGTCTGTTCTATTTTTAGAACTAGGGTTAGGAATCAGTGGGATGTCACATGTCACACTGTCACATGATCATGTGCCATAATGAAAAATAGTAGAAGGTTCTAGAAAGAATGATATTATACTATATATTATATATATAGTAACCTTAAGGCAGATACATAGTCATTTAGGGTAGGCTAAAGTAGTAGTGTATAGACTAGTAGTCTAAGATATATAAGGTAGATGATCCTATACAGAGTTCTCTTGTGTTAACCCTAATACAAGGTTCTATTCATTGATCAACTCTAAGGTCTTTGAGTCATAACATCTAGTCTACTTTAACTATTAATAAAGTTATCATTTTCTTTTATAATGTATAACATTACTCTTCTGATATATCACATGATCTTGTGACCAAACATGTGACCATTGTGACAGTCAAATATGATATCACCTTGTTTCTTCTTTACTAAGTTCTAAATAAGAAAAAGATAAGAGAAATAGAAGAGTCTGAGTAAGTAAAAATAAGAGAGACTTTAAATAAAAGAAGTGAAATTAAAAGAAACAAGCCTACCATCTTTGATTTTGACAAGAACATTTAAGGGGAAATAGAGAGAGGTAATCTATACTAGAAGAGATTAGAGAGTATAGATAAGAAAAAAAGTGTTATCTGTGAATTAAGACAGATGGCCAAAACAGAATATAACAAAGAGACTCTAAAGGACTTTATTAAGAAACATCTCAATATGAATTTCATCTAATCAATCTTCTCTCTATATTGTACTCTGATTTTCTTTGTTAAAAGGCAGAATAGATTACTATACTTCTGCATCAACTTCTATAGTCTCAACTATATTACTAAAAAAGATTGTTATCCACTTCTACTAATCTCCAACCTATTCAACTCATTTTATAAAGCTTAGGTACATACCAAGATAGATCTTTGTTATGTATGCTATCTGGCTCATAAAACTAATAAAAACATAAAAAACTACTTTCAGAACTTGTTATGAATTATTTGAGTAATCTGTAATACCATTTAATCTTACTAATATTTCTATGGCCTTCTAACAGTTCATGAATGTCATATTCTCTAATTTCTAGATGTTTATGTTGTAATCTATCTTAATAATATACTTATCTATTCTGACAACATATTTATACACTGCTAATATATCAAAGAAGTACTCAAACATCTTTTTTATGCTAAAGTAGAGAAGTGTAAGTTTTATTCCAAATTAGTAAAATATCTGGGATATCTCTTTTTGGACTTACCATAGTAAATGACAAAATCAAGATTATTCAGGATTGGCCAGAAATAAAAAAGTTAAGGACATTTGGTCTTTTCTAGGTTTTGTAAATTTTTACTGCCAATTCATCTTCAACTACTTGAATATTATTATTCTATCAACCTGTCTCACCTGGAAGAACATCTATTGAAAGTTTGATAACTTTTGCTGTGATATTTGTAATACTTTCAGCTTTCTTAAGAAAGCATTCATCTCTGCATTCATTCTAACCTACTAGATTCCTAATATTCAACTAATTATGAGAACAAATACCTTTAACTATGCTTTTACTACAATTATTTTCATTCTCAAGAGTTCAGTCTTTCCTATTGATGCTGTTGTAGATTATAAAAACCTTGAATATTTTTCTACTACCAAGATGTTAACCCACAAACAAGTGTGGTAGTTTGAGTACCTCTCACAGTTCAATCTTGTTACCTAGTTCTGTCCTGATTGTCTTAGTGCCAAACTGGATGCTTTTACTAGATAATAGAATATCTATCCTTAAAGAGAAATACTGGCTATGTTACAATCAATTCTCATAACTTCAAATTCATTTTCACTTATAAACAACTTGTGGTCTCTATCTGAGCAATAGTTCTATTCACTTTTTCACTCTGTATAGCAACAGTTGTTGATCTCAATACTCTTTACTGAGATATTTATATAGCACTTTCAAGTGATCCTACCATTGTAAAATATAACTCCACAGAAGATTACTTATTTATAGACTTCACTGGTCTTTTCCTTCTTGATGGTGAAATTTATATACTGTCTTTTGGCAATCTTTGCACACATGTGTTATAAGATGCTTTGAATACTAACAATTTTTATTTTCTTTCTTTTATTTTTTTTCTGATTTTATATGAATTTCTTTTTCTTTTCTTTTTCTTTTGGACAATAAAGAGGCACATGATAATGCAGTCACATGACATGTCACATGATGTAATGTCATAGGCCAAGAACATGGTAGAAGGATCTAGAAGAAGACATTAGAGCACATGTACACAACATGGTGGCCTTGAGTAAGATATAAGGCAGACATAAGAACAAAGCATGGACATAAGGGCAGGTTTAATTATTGTTAGCACAGACCACATGTAAAACATATATATAGGACTCTAATTTAGCAGAGACTCCTTGTCAAGTTCTCTTGTAAACTTCCCACATTATATCTACTTAAGAAATTTACTTGTTGTGTAGTCATTGGTTTTTGTGACTAGTGGTTGCCATAACAACATGTTCTCTAGTATAATTATGATCACATTCTAGCTAGCCACTTTGGTCAGAACAAAATACTGGAACTCATTTACTACAGATACTTCTAGCCAAGCCTTTATATAGATATATAGTAATTCTACAAGTCCCATATCACTTACATATAATCTAAACCTTAGCATTACAAGCCTTATAGATCTTTTAAGCAACTTCTCATTTTTAAACATCTGTAAAATTTCATTTTCATGAATTTTATATTCTCTAGGTTTAATACTATTCTAATAATTATTGATTGGTTTACCAAGTAGTGATTTTTATTCCTATCTATGATACTATCACCTTTATAGACCAAACACATCTATTTGTTCTTCACATGTTTTCCAAGCATGATGTTGTCTCTCATGTTATTTTTAACTATGATTCGGAGTTCTTGAACTTCTTCTATTCTTTAGATACTGTTTTGAACATGTATCTTCTTTTTAATTCAGAATACCATCTTGAAGATAATAAACAAACTGAATGTACAAACCAAACTCTAGAGCAATATCTCTATATATATTGTAATTATCAACATGCTATATATTAAGTTCAACTTTAAAAATAGCCCATCTTTTATAGTGGTGCTATTCTATTTATACATCTGTTAATAGTTTATCTTTTATAGTATATTATTCAATGACTTATCTTTCACAGTGATATTATACTTTGTTAAAACTTTGTGAGTACTCAGTTTTCTATAGTAGAGTTTACTTCTTTCCAACTTGGTCTTCTACAGTAGAATTCTTCTATTTCAATCTCTTGTTAGTATTCTACTACTAAAACCTCTAATCAGAGCTGTATTCTGAGATATTCAAGTCTTCTTAATATTATACTTGTATATAAGGACTAGTAGATATGTTGTATTCTTTAGTCCGATAATTGACAAATACAACAATTATTATTTAACAATATATTTCTTATAAGTACTTACTTCTCTTGAACTTCACTTCTTTCCTGAAGTTGCAACCTCATAGTAGACAAATGGTATAGCATATAAGCTAAAGTCAAGATTGTTTTGCAAAGTTTGCAACTCTGTGTATTTTGTACAAGTTTTCATACTTGGTACAAACTCTGAGTGAACTTTGTAGACTTTTATCTTATAGTATGAACTATACATGACATCTATCTAAATCTCTGTTAGTATTTCATCACTGAAACCTCTGTTTAGAGCTGTACAGTGAGATACTCAAGTGTTTTAAAAATTATACTTATATTTAAGAACTGGTAGATATATTGGTTTGATAATTAATGTATTGTTCAATACTAAACTCTAGTATCTTATCAGAACTTACTTCATTAAACTTTATTTATTCTTCTGAAGTTATAATCTTATAACAGATAGATAGTCTAGTAGAAAGTTCTAGAAAGATGATATTATATAGTATGTTGATCTCATATAATATATATAGTTTTTGAAGAAGATTTGTTACAAACTTAAGACCAAAGAGTCAGTCAAAAAAAAAAACCTTAGACTGGGTTAATTACAACAGAACTTGATGAAGTTCCTTAGTACAATATATTTTTGTTATGACCTTAGACTGAGCTCAGGTTGCAACTTAGGTAAAAACTTGAGAAAAGAGTAAAGGAATATGCAATTGGTAAAGTATAAAGATACAAGAGTACTCCTACACTATATATACAAAAGTAACATAAGGAAAACATTCACAATATATAAGGTTGACGAGTTATAAAACATAAGAACAGAGCAAGAATATAGCATCTACTACATGAGGTGCTGACTAAGACTACTTTGGTGCAGCTGATCATATCATCATTGCCCTATGCCCTAGTTCATGCTAAAGACATAAGGTATCAATTGTAACAATATCTCCTTTTCAGGTTTCATGTCCATATGAATCAGATTAGTACTTCAAGTTCTTCAACTACATGAGTCGCCACAATTTTCTTTGTAGGGCTGATGATTGCTTGCCCTCAATTGTTAATAGTAATGAAGTATGGTTCATGTGGAGAACCTCCTTGATATATAGATATAGAGTATCTATTTTGTGAGGTTTCTATATTGTGTTTTTCTTCAATAAAGGCCACTACTATCTCTCTCCAGAATTCAGAATTTTGTTCTCCTCTAGAGCAAAGTGATTGATAGTGTGGAGGTGGCTTAAATATTCTTGTTTGTGTTGGAGAATAAACAAACTTTATATACTTTTCCAAGTTTTTGATTTCTTCATGTATAAAGCTTGTCTTAGTCATCTTGGATGTGGTTGTTGATACCTTATATGGCTTGATTAATATTATCTTTTTATCTTCTACTCTTCCTCTTTCCACGTTCTTCTTTGTCTATTCTTCATCTTTGTACAACTCTTGAATTTCTTGAATATTATTGTTTATATACTTGTTTCCTTTTTCTTTATATGTGTCCAATTTGTTGGCTAACATTCTTTGAACTTAATATACTCAATCTTCCATGTTGCTTTGGATCAGATATTGCAAGTCTTCTGATATTTCTAGGATGTTTGTCATATTCATTGTTTGATTGTTGATGCTAGCTTTCAGAATTGTACCTTCTATCTCTGTAATTGTTGTATTTGTTTCTTCTGCTATCTTCATCATATTCCACACCTGCTTTTGTATATCAATCATTGCCTCCAGTTCTTTCAACATCTTGTAATATAACTTAGTCCAGTCATTACATTTCTTTTTAAATATTTTTGCTTTGTCCATATTGTTGAGCTTCCTGGTGATATATGGGTTGGGAGAAGTTGGTGTAGTAATGTAGTTGTTTGTGACTTGCAAAGATATTTGATATCAAGTGTTGATGTAGACTGCTAAATTGGAGTTTTACCCTCCCCTCTTTATAAGTTTTGACTCAAAATCCTTGTCCAATAGTCTTCAATCATCTCTTTTGCATGAGGCAACCCTGTTTCTGCTATCTATTGATCATGTTCATTCCTATAACCCTTCCAATGCACTAGGTATTGCATTTCTTTTCCTTGTTTCCTATGCTTCCAAACTTCTTCTACTTCATATTCTTCTTCTTTGTTAATAATATAAGGTAGAGGTACTGGTTCCATGTGTTGTCCTTTAAACTGTGATTCTTTGTATTTTTTCAGCAGGTCTTTATTAAACATGTTGTATATCATCCATTCTTCTGGAAGTTTGAGCTGAGACACTCCTTGACCAATATCCTTCATGATTCTAAAAGGTTTGTATCTTTTTTGGTCCAACTTCTTTGAGGTTCTGTTTGAATGGATATTTTTGTTGTCCAGCCATACATTGTCTCCAACCTTCAACCCTTAAGAGTTCTTTCTCTTCTTGTCAAATTGCTTCTTCATGTTTCCTTGTGCTACCTCCATTGATTTTGTAGCTTCTTCCCAACTTCTTTGTAGTCCTATAAGGAATTCTTCTAGTCTTGGAAACTCTGTTTGTACCATGAGGTTTTCTTTCTATGGGTGTCTTCCAAAGTTAAGTTTGAATAGTATTCATCCTGTTGCTGTATGTTTCTTGTCATTATATGAAAATTCCACAGCTACCAGCCATTCCATCCAATTATTCTGTTAATAATTGACATAATGTTATAAGAAAGTTTCTACTTCTTGGTTAATCCTCTCTGTTTGTCAATCTGTCTAAGAATGGTATGCTATTGATAGTTGTCTTGTAGTTTCTAATATCTTCATAAATTCTTCCATGAATTTTGATGCAAATTGTGGTCCTCTATTGCTTAAGATCTTCTTTGGTACTCTATGTAATTTCCATATCTTATCCCTATAGATTTTTTGTGATTTCTTCAGAAGAAACATTTGTCGTTGTTGCCTTTAGCCTGATTATCTTGGTGAATCTATCCATAATAACCACAATAGCATCTTTTCCATCTGACTTTGGTAATGGTCCAATAATATTGATGCTGATTTCTTGCCAAGGTCCTTGTGGTATTTCCAGTGGGTATAATTCTCCTGCTTTCTTTTGATGTTGTACTTTGTTCTACTAGTATTTGAGACATTCTTGAATGTATTTCTTTACATCTCCCTTGATTCCTGGCTACCAATAGTTCTGTTTGATCAATTCCAACATCCTTGTTTGTTCTGGATGGCTAACATCTATGAGATCATAGTATTCTCATAGTACCTGTTCTCAGATCTTCTTGTTGTTGAAAATGTATATCTATCTCTCCATATAGACTATTCCATTGTTTTCCCAAGCTTGTCCATCTTCTTTCTTTAACTCTTATATCACTTATTACTCTCTTGTCCTGTTTCTCTGAATTTCCTTCAGAAAATCCATTTTCTCTATTATGCTGTTTCTTTTCAATATCATAATTTCAGCTGTTGTTCTTTTTTTCCATAGCTCTTCCTTGAGTATTTGAACATCTTTGTTGTCATTTTAAGTATTCATCTGGTCATTCCTTGATAGAATATCTGCTTTTGTGTTTGTTTTTCCAGGAATATGTCATAATGTGAAATCATAGTCTTGTAGCTTTAGATACCATCTTGCTTATTGTCTATTTAACTTGTGAGGTTCCCTAAAGTACTTGAGGTTTGTGGTCTGTCCAGATTTTGAATGGTTCTATTACATCCAGTAGATATTGCCTTTATTTTTTTAAAGCTTCCATAATTGCCAGTAGTTTCTTGTTGTAGATTTCATAATTCCTTTCCACTGGTTGCATCATTCTAAATAGAAAGGCTATTGGTTTCCATTTTCCTTCCTTTTCTTGAGATAATACTCCTCTAATGGCATGTCCTGAAGCATCTGTTTCTATCCTGAATTTACCTTCTATTTTCAGAAGGGAAAGTACTAGTTGACTCGTTATCTTTTCCTTTAGTTCTTCAAATACCTGTTGGTGTTTTTTTGTCCATGTCCATTTCTTCTTTCCTTTTAACTCATCCAATGGTTTTGCCATATGACTGAAGTTCTGAATAAACCTTCTATAGAAATTTACAAATCTTAGGAAGCTTTCTACTTCTTTGATTTTCATTGGTGTCTTCTATTTCTTAATTGCTTTTATCTTGTCTTGTTCTATTTGAACTTATCCCTTTTCAATTACTACCCCAAGTATTGGGATCTCTTCCATATTGAAGTCATATTTGAATTGTTTGAAACAAAAGTTGTATTTTTCTGTGACTTTTAAAAATTGAATTATTCTCTCTTCCAATTCATCATCTTGGCCAGTATGATAAAATCACCTATATAATTTGCTAGTATTTCTTCATGGAGTAATTCTCTGAATATGCTGTTTATCATTTTTTGAAATGTTTCTAGCAAATTATACAGTGCAAAATACATAACTTATGGTTCAAATAGTCTCTTGTTTGTTAGAAAAGCTACTTTCCATTCATTGCCTTCTTTTATCCACATGTTGTTGTAATCCCAAATAAGATTTAGTTTATTGAAGTACTTTGCTTTCTTCAATTTGTCAATGACTTCTCTTATTATTGGTAGTGATGTTTTGTCTTTGATAGTGACTTGATTTAGTTTTCTGTAATCTTGAACTAGCCATAGTGAACTGTTCTTCTTTAGAATGTAAAAACATAACACTGCATATCTTGATTTTGACTCTACTATCAGTCCAGCTTTTAACTGTTTGTCTAGCCACTAATTGAGAGCTTCTTCTTTCTTTAGTGTTATTGCATAGGACTTTGCATTTAATCTGGTAATTTTTTGAATTTCTTTTTATTGAACAAGTGGGTGAATGGTTGAATGTAGTCTGATAGGTCCTCTGGATTTGTTGCATCGGGTTCTTTTCCTATTTTGCCATTGCCCTGTTCTTTGTTTTCTGTAGCCTATACCCTTCTGGTTTTAAATTCTATGTTCTGATACTTCATTTTGCAAGACTCTAGACATATTATAAACTATATTGTTCTGTTCTTCCAGTTGACTTTTAGATTATGCTTGACTAGCCAGTCATGTCCCAAAAATATATCTGTGCTGTTTAAATCTATTACTGCAGCTTCTAACTACTCTTTGTGTCTGTTAATTTCAATTTCTAGAGACACCACCTTAGTCATCTCTTTATTCTTCGTTCTGTCTATGTTGAAAACTTTAAATGAGAAGTTAATTGGCTTTGTCTAGATCCTCTTGTCCTTTACTAGTTGTTCATCAATTTCTGTGTAAGTGCATTCTGAATCAACTAATGCCTTGACTTTGAGATTCTTCCTATTCTTCACCTTAACTTTTACATGTATATTTAATTCCTTCTCAGTATTACTCTATTAGTTTGGAATAATATGTTTATTCTGAGAATTTACAGAAGAGATCTCTCATATCATGTCTATTTGAGATCTTCGCCAAAATCCTTCTAGCTTGTTCCTTCATTGTCCAATTTCTCTTGGATTTTTCATTTCTTTATAGACTATTTCTCTTTATAGTTCTTTACAATATGTTCTTCTTTGTCACATTTGAAATATTTCCTAGTTTTCTTTCCTTCTTCTTCCAACACTCTTTGGCTATATAGCTATACTTGTTACAATTAAAGTACTTCAGCTTCCTATCTTTGAAGTTGTCATTGGTTTTTCTTATATTTATAGATTGTACTTGTTCTCTATATGTTGTTCCAGTACCTGTCTTATAATTATGTCATCCTTCCATAGACTCATACTCTTGTCCTACTGAGATAATTGCCATCTTCTACTCTTTAAGTGTATCTGATGCTGTAATGGGTGGATATCCTAATATTATCTTGATAATATCCTGTCGTACATTCTTCTTCAGCAAAAATATTGCAATTTGTATCTGTTTTCATAGCTAAGGCTTTAAATTCAATCATGAAATCTGCTATGTTCTGTTTCCCTTACTTGAAAAATTTGATTTTCCATTCAGCATCTGCTATCTTCATCTTGTTACTGAATGTAGTCTTGATTTTTTTGACAAATCATCCTGGATCTAGAACTATCCTCTTTGGTATTACAGTCTATATATTATTGTTCATCATTACTGGTGTTAGTATTACAGACATTTCTTCATCTGATCTTTCATTTGTTTCACTTAAGGCTTTGTTTGTGATCTTCAAGAATCCTAGTTTTTGTTATAATACATGTGAGGACTAGTATTTTTCTTTTTCTTTTATTTATTTTTTTCTTGATTTTATATTTCTTTTCTTTTGAATTTCTTTTTTCTTTTATTGACAATAAAGAGGCATGTGATTCCAGTCACATGACATATCACATGATGTGAGGTCATAGGCCTAGAGTGAACTAGAATGGACTAGAAGGATGATATTAAGGAGCATGTTAACAGTATGTCAACTTTATAGTGTACACATAGTACACTTATAGATGACACATAGACATTAGGACAGGAGTAATTATTTGTAGCATGAACCATGTGTAACTTATATAAATAGGGTAGCAATCTAACAGAGACTCCTTGTCAAGTTCTCTTGTGATCCCCACTTAATATCCTACTAAGAGATTTATTGCTTGTGTTACTATTGGTCATTGTGACTAGTAATTGCCTCAACAGTTTTTCTGATAGTGCCTCTATATTGTTTGTTCTATATGAACTCGTCTTGTTCTTTTCATAGTCTATGCCACACATATTTCGTTCTTTGTCTGGTGGTAACTTTGCCTAATTTGTCCATAGACTAACTACTATGTATCTCTTCTTTTGCAAAGTAAGCTTGTTGATGCTTTACCAAGTGTTATGACCTTAAACTGAGCTCAGGTTACAACTTAGGTAAAAACTTGAGAAAAGAGTAAAGGAATATGCAATTGGTAAAGTATAAAGATACAAGAGTACTCCTACACTATATATACAAAAGTAACATAAGGAAAACATTCACAATATATAAGGTTGACGAGTTATAAAACATAAGAACAGAGCAAGAATATAGCATCTACTACATGAGGTGCTGACTAAGACTACTTTGGTGCAGCTGATCATATCATCATCACTCTATACCTTAGTCTATACTAAAGATATAAGGTATTGATTGTAATTATATACACTAGACTAATAGTTTGTGTTACACAAAACTTAGCCTACTTTAAAGCTATGTATATTATATACTATTAACATATGGTATGATATTATTGTTCTAAAACCTTTTATATTTTTCTATGATATATGACATTGTGATAGTAATAGTTTGTAATTTTTTCTAAATCAACGATTTATAATATAGGGCATAATAGCAGTCTGTTATAACTACATACATTCATAGGTAAACAATATATAAATTGAAAAAGAAAAAACTGCTTATATAACTGATAGAAATTACTTTATTACTAAACTTTATTCTTAGTAGAGCTTCTGTTGCTTTCTACTGTGCTACTCTCTGTTAAAATAGTTTTGCTAATAAGAACAGCTGGAACTGTTCACTTAATGGTCTTCTTTGTAATTAACACATTTGAAGATATAAAGACAAGACTCACCTTTTATTGTAGCAAGTCTTGAAAAGTTTGAATTTTTGTTTTCTTTGCAACACCACACTTTCTCCCTATAGTGCTTA
Source organism: Leucocoprinus gongylophorus (assembly GCA_022457215.2). Classification (NCBI taxonomy): domain Eukaryota; kingdom Fungi; phylum Basidiomycota; class Agaricomycetes; order Agaricales; family Agaricaceae; genus Leucocoprinus; species Leucocoprinus gongylophorus. Next base: position 2,161 of record JAJOHK020001383.1, on the reverse strand, counting down.
GTATTGTAAGATCTATAGTATTTGGTATATCTGAATACATGTGATTAATATATAAGTGTTAAGTGGTCCTATTTCCAACAGTTCTTATACTGTGGAATTCCTGAATTCTTGTTGGTACCACAAATGGTAGCAATATACTTTCCTACATTAAAACATCAGTTGATGATGGATTTGGTGATAGAACTATTTTATAAGTCCTAAATGTTAATTTAGACTATAGCTAAATCAGAGTTGAATAATACTTTGATTATATGGGATTTTGAAGTAAGAGCAACATTATTAAAAATATACATCTGTTAGATGGCCTCTGTAACTATTTCAGAGATAATTGGTTAGTTAGTATCCTCTGCTAAGTAAAAAAGACCTAAGATTTTCAAGTATAACTTTAACTTGGAAAGTTGTTGACTATTAACATATTCTGAATTGATGCTCTCAGATTCCTTGATGTACTTCTCAATAATATTCATGCCATGAGAAGAAGTAGCTTGATTATTAGTGATTACAGCTCCATAATCTTCTAATCTAATAAAGTCAGTAACAATATTTAAGTTGTGTTTATAAAGACGATTATTAATATTTCTAATAAAATTGTTAGTATGATTGATGATAATACTTATGTTAGACTAATACATATAATTTGTTTCCTTGATGGTTCTTTAGTAATTATCTTAATATAAAATTTAACTAACTTTAATATATTAAAAATATTATTGACTTCTATGATTTTCTTGAAAAAAAGGCTTGAAAAAGCATTTTTAATATAGATAATATGTTCTATATTTAATTTTGAAGCCTGAGTATATAACGTCTTGTTATTGGTTTTAGTTGGTAATTTCAATTGTTTCAGCTTAACTAAGAACTCTTTGCTCAGCCAAAAAGAGACAATTTGAATATTACTAGTTGGAATAGGGATAATGGGAATATTGCTAAATATAATAGTTATACTAAGAGCCACCTAAGGAGATGTTAGTATTATAACTTAAAAGCCTTAAAGTTGACTTAAGAGAAAGAACCTTGTATTGGATAACACAAGAGAACTCGATAGAGAGCTCTTTACAAAGTAGTCTACCTTATATATCTATCTACATGGTCCATGCTAGCTACTGGGCATCCTATCCTAAAGTACCATGTGTAAGACATAAGGTTAACATATAATATACATGTTGTATAACATCACTCCTTCTAGAGCTTTCTATCTCTTTTTCTGTATCATGTGACTTGTGGTGTCATCACTAACTCTAACCTTAAGTTCTAAAAATAGATGTGAAAATAAATCAAATGAAAATAAAAATAAGAATAAGAAAATAAGAGAAAGTTAAGTCTACTTTCTGCAATCTTGACATTACCCCCCTTTAAGGTTTCTCCTCTAGAGAAACTGACTTCCATTTTCACCAGTTCCTTTCTAATTTTTTCAAGTACTCCTTCTCGAACTTTCCATTGTCCCATCCATATAACATTTTTGTTGTAAATCTTCCTAGTAAATCCCCCTTCCTTAAATCTCTTTCTTCCACCCTCTTTATCTTTTCTTGCCTCCTCACTTCTGCATTCATCCTTCTCTTGAATTCTTTTAATGCTTCTCTTGTGTTTCCTAAATTCTCCCTTTTTTCCCATATGTCACTTTCTACTGTAAATCTCTTCCATTGCACCAAGTACTTCTCTACTTCTCTTATTTTTCTTTTATTTAATATTTTTTCCACTTTCTATTCTTCAACTCCTTCTATTTCCACTGGCTTTCTCTCCTCTTTTTTCTGTCCTTTTATCTGTTCCCTATATTGCACTATCTGACTGACATTCACAACTAGATGAATTTTCATCAAGATTAACAATTGTAATTTGACTGTATTGGTAGATATTACTTTCTCGATTGTATATGGACCTACATATCAATTCACTAGTTTTCTAGCCAGTTATTCTTTGAACACCAAGTCCTTTGTGCTCAACATCACTGTCTCCTTTCTTCCATTCTTCTATCTCTTTTCTTCCTCTATCTACTTGCCTTTTCATATCTTCTTGTGTCTTTTTTGATACTGCTTCTGCTTCTTTTTGTACCTTCTTCATTCTTTCTAAAAATTCCATTACTTTTTCCACTTTTCCCTTCTTCCTTATATTTCTTCCCATTTTCAATTCCCTACCATAATTTGCCATAAACGGGAATATCTTC
>JAJOHK020001382.1:0-13913 GCA_022457215.2 Leucocoprinus gongylophorus | reverse complement strand
AGTTATATAAATAGAGGAGCAATGCAGCGAGGGCTCCTTGTCGAGTTCTCTTGTAATTCCCCCATTCGTTACTTGATAGCCCTACTGAGAGCTTTGCTAGTTGTGAGATCATTTGTCCTTGAGTGACGAGTGGTTGCTACAACAAAAAGATAACTTTTGTATTGAGTAGCACAAAAGAACTTGGCAGAGTTCTAAGTACAAACTAGTCTATTTTATATACTACAGACCTTAGTCTGTGCACATATTACTACTAACCTACCCTAAAGTACATATATATCAGAAGTTGAAGACAGTAGATGCTAACTATTTTTCTTTTTCTTTTTCATCTCTATTTTCTTTTCCTTTTCCTTCATTTTCTATTTTGGAAACTTAGGATTAAGATTAGTGTGACATCACACTGTCATGCATTAGTCACATATCACATGACGCTGTCACAGTCACAGTCACACTAGAAAAATAATATCATATAGTATGCTGATCTTAAGATAAATACATAGCTGTTTAAGAGTAGGCTAGAAGTAGAGTAGCATAGACCATAAGGATTCAGTATATAAGGTGGACAATCCTATACAGAGTTTTCTATTGAATTCTCTTGTGTAAACCCTATACAAGGTTTCTTTTCTTGACTCATACTAAGGTCTTGAGATTGTAACAATATACTTGCCATAAGGTTAATATGTTGTTGTCATACTATATAATGTTATCTGTTCCAGAACTCTCTATGATCTTCTCTATGTCACACTTTTGTTCAAGTCCAAAATTTAAAGAAAAGAAACTCAAAAGATAAAATAAAGGAAATAAGAAATAAAATAAAATCAAGTTTATTATTTACTACTTTGGCAAATTTCTGAAGTTGTAACCATATAGTATACAAGTGGCACAACAAACACATAAGCTGAAGACAAGGTCATTCTAGAAAGTCCACATCACTAAGCTTATCATAGAATTTTCATACTCTATAGTTCTAGTGTAAATTGTGCCTGACAACCAGATAGATCTATACCAGAAGAGTATGAGTAAACAAGAAAATATTCTCTTCCACAAATATTTAAAGTAAATCAGATGCTAAGTAAGTGTTATCTATGATGTAGTTGGATGAATATATGATACAGTATATCTACTGAGGTTTATATATCTACAGAATGTATATAACATATATTCAACTACTATGCATCATCTCTTAGTTATGCTATTGATCATAGTATAAGTATCTATAAGTAGAATGTTTTACAGCACTTTTTTTTTTCCTTCAACAATTTATAATGTGGAGCACGATGGCAGACCATGGTAACTATATACATAGCTACTTACATTTAGACTGAGACAACATGAAGATAAAAAGAAAATAAAATAAAAGAAGTATAATAAAGTAAAACAAGACTATATAGATAACTCAAAGTCATCAAGGACAACTAAGTAATGCTTTCTTCTTTGAACAAAGCATTACTGTTAAATTCTAAGAATAAAGTGAAGTAAGCAATTATATCTCTTCTCAGATTCCAGTACTTGTTGAATCTTATATACTTGTAAAGTATGTATCTTCTCATTTTGATTGGGTACTTGCTGCACAGATACATGAATTCTTCTCTTGGAAAGAATCTCAGTCAATATTCACTAATAGGGGCATGGTTGACTATGGCTCTTATAGCTTTAGTACATAGTAAATTTGAATGACCAAAATATCTCAGCCACAACTCTCCTTTCACATATGTCAGTACAATACTATTGAGGTTGTCATCAAGGAGATCTATAAAATTTCTACCCTTGTTATCTGATACTTTAAATGTCACTCTCCACTTGTTAATCAACTTGTTACATTCATTTTTTTACTAAATTCCTATGAAGACTTGCATGGAAATAGTGGGGTTAAATTGAACTTCTTGGTTTCTTTATCTATGACCTTGTGAAGCAACCAATTATCTTTACTTGGGCAATCCCAAAATTCAAGAGAATTACAATCATTTCTTATAAAGAATTGCCTGATTTCCATAGAGATGGAAGCCATTTGGATTTGATAAGAATGAACAGACAAGTCAAAAAAATTTTCAGCTGCATGGATAGAGTTGGTTATGACAATGATTTATTTGATATTAGGTAGTCAAACTGCTTGATTTATTCCACATCTAATAGCAAATAGTTCAGCTTCAGTAGAAATAATGTTTGTTGCATAATGAATCATTTTAATAACTGGCAAGTTGTAAGAGTAAATATGAGCTATCAAAGTCACAATATTATTTTTGATGCTCATGTCTGATACTATGATAGTGGAATGAGAATCCATTGAAGTATTAAGAATAACTTCATCAAGATTTTTGAGATGAGACTTTCTGGAATTGATGCTCCTTCTATCTGATTAAAAGAAAGAAAAGTGATTAGAAAACAGATCAACTAATCTACTGTTAGGAGAAAATTCAGAATTAAACAAGTCAAAAGATCTGAAGATACTATTCAATCTGTTGTTTGTATCTATAATAGGACCCTTGAATTTTAATTTCCATTTGTTGGTTAAGTTCTCCATCAATAGTTGGTAATGAACTTCATTAGAAGAATGTCTTGCTTCTAACAAAGAGTTGATGATGTGATTGGGAGGAAGTGAGTAGGTCTGAAGCTGAAGTTTTCTACTCAACTTTTAAAAATATAAGTGTATCAGAACAAAACCTACTATAGTCTCAATGCTCGACAAGGATGAGGTTCAGAATACTCCAAGTATCCACAGAGCAGCTCTGCATTGCATTGCTCTGAGGACTTTAAGTAGATATAATAACAAAGCTTTGTTGTAAAACCACAAAAGAAATCTGTATAGTACTATATGTAGGATGTACAACCTATATAAAAGGCATTTCTGGGATAGGATAAGGCCTCTTGACAAATTTCCCAGCATTTTCATGCTCTTAATAGTAGAAATGGCCTTATTCATATAAAAATCAATATATAGATGAAAGAATAATTTCCTATTGAAAATAAAACTCAAGTACTTCCAATTTTCCTTGGATTGAAGAACAGGTCCTCCTAAAGTAGAGAGATCCAAAGAAAGAGGGTCAAAAATACCATGTGATCTGGAAAAATGGAAAATTTCAGTTTTCCCCTGCTCTATAAATAAGCCAAACTGTTTAAGAAGATGAGACATGATATAGTAACTACAAAAAATATTAGAGTTTGAAATAAGAAGAGATTTGTCCTGAGAAATGAGGAGATCATTGTCTATAAAAGATAAAACTGAGACAGGAATTTTTAGGGTTTTAACTCTTTTTTCAAAAATGTAAAAAATTGGAGATAGATAAAGTGCTAATAAAATAGGGAATAAAGCAGAGTCTTGTTTAACTCCTATGTTAATGTCAAAAAATGGAGAAGAAAAATTGTTCCAACAATATCTAGTTTTTCTGCCTACCAAATAATTACCAAAGAAATAGGAAACTCTAGGATCAAATTCTGCCTTGTTTAGTATCAAAGGGAGCAATTAATGGTTTAGCGACAGGAAAAATTGAGCTATGTTGAAGGATAGAGTACTAGTTGTACAGTTTTTGATCTATCCCACATGAATAAGATATGTTAAAACAATCCTCATATCAATTGTTGAATGCTGCTTGAAACCTCCTAGTTAACAAGAATGAATCACATTTTTTGATAAGGCCTGAAGCTGAAGCCTTTCTCTGATAACTTTTTCAATTAACTTGCCAAGTATATTCAAAAGGACAATAGGCCTGAACATCTTTGAAGTGTCATATGAAGTCTTATTAGGCTTAGGAATGATGATAGACATGGACATTTTAAAATGTCATAGCTGATATCCAAATTCAAAGCACATGTTAGCAATGTCAATAAATTTATCAAGACATTCTAAATCCTTAATGATCTCCTTGATATACTACCACAACAATTTATCCAGTTCAGGAGTCAAGTCATTGCTACACTTGAGTATAACTAAAAGAAATTCTTGCTTTGAGAAAGAAGGCCATTCAGAATGAGGCTTGTTTAGGATTTTATCAATAATAGTCATATCAACCTGTCAATATTGTGCCAAATTGAATGTTTTGTGAAGAGCTTGCTAAAGATCTTCAATTTTGAGGCACAGATTGCTATTATACTTGATGGCTTCAATAGCAAGAAGCTTTCTTTTCTTTATCCAGTTTATCAACTCCCACAGACCTTTTCTTTTGTTCAAAATTTCTTGAATTTTGCTATTAAAAAATTTATGTTTGGAGGTCTTGACTATCTTCTTGAAATTTTTCCAATCATTCAGAAGTTCTAAGTTCCTATATGTCTCTAGAGCCATCTGACAATTATTATTCCACCACAAATTTGAACATTTGGTAATATTGACCAATTTTGAGTATTTGAACCATATATTATTTGTATTTTTAACGAAGTTTTGTATAATAACTTCAAGATCATCCTTGCTGTTAATATGATTTATATTGAGATCTTTGATAAGATTCATAATATCAATGACAAAATTGTGCTCTTCTTCACTGTTTTTGACAATAGTACACTTTCTAGTTTGAATATCCTCTTCAAATATTGAAATTTTCACCATTAAGGGGGTGTGATCCAAGGATAATCTCTAGTCTAGGAGAATGGAGTGGTTATTAAATTCTTCCAACATAGGTCTAAGAAACATCAAGTCAATAACTGAATCTGAATTGTCCTGATTATCTATGTATCTCATAAGGGCTTGAACTATAGAATTAGAAATGTCTAGCTGAAATGAGTCAGCAATATCAGTAAGTGTGTTCCTATGAATTGAATGATAAGGAAATGATAGATCCTATAAGCTATCTCTAATATTGAAGTCTCCTGTTATAATGAGGACATTATTAATATTAACCTCAGTATCCTTGAGATACTTTAAGGCCAACTGTAATGAGTCAGAATAAACATTGAGCAAAAAGTATATAGAACTGCAATTGAAAAAAGAGATGCAAAAAATATCCCTATGATTAAAAATATCTTTATGAAGAGCAAAATGAAGATTTGTAAGCTTAGTGCTAATATATGTAATGACTCTTGGAGAGTCATGGTAGTTTGAAGGATTCCTAGAAAATGTTGTCCAATTTGGATGGTTGGGAACACCTACTAATTTCTCCCCTTCCCTATTGGATGGACTAGGGATAGAATATATAAAATTCCATAATGGTTCTTGAATGAAGATTATATTGAATTCTTTCTATGCTTCCAGAATGATGTTAGTAAGCAGATTGTTTTTCTAAACATTCTGGAAAAAAATGTTGATATTCTTTAAAATCATACTTGACTACCACTTGCATGTGAGCAAATTGATTTGCTCCTATTGTCATGAATCTTTTGATATTTCTTTAAATGCCACTCTCTGTTAAACCTATGTTTCCAGAATGGACACAAGTTAGAATCCACTTGATGATCACCCTTATACTTGAAAGAATGGGAACATGGTTTCCCTTACTTTGTTTTGAGCCTCAGAGGGTTTATCTTGAAATTCACTTTGTAACACTAGGCAAAATGATGGTGGTGCTTGCTCTTATGTGGTCCATTACACTTGACACACTTTGAATCTTGAATTCTACATGTGTAGGTACTATGTCCCTACTTCCAGTAATTTTTACACTAGGAGATGCCCAGGTTTATATTTGTTTCTCAGATAGTGGCAATATGTCTTTCTACATTAAAACATCTGTTAATCAGCATTTTACCATTCTTTCCACTTTGAGTATTCCAAACATTAATCTAAATAACTACCATGTTAGACCTGGAAGAAGCCTTAATAACTCTCAGTTTTGCCATGAGTAAAAAGATCATTGAAGATGTGGTTGGCTTTGATTATTGCTTCAATGTTATCTGACCTAATAGAAGTGTTAGTGCTCTCTACAAAATATAGAATTCCTATAATCTTTAAGTATGACTTCAATTGAGAAAGTCTTAGAATATGGACATCATTGGACCTAACATTTTCTATGTTTTTCACATATCTTTCCATGACTTGAAGATTAGATTGCAAAGTTACTGAATTAGAGACAATAGTTATCCCTATATTTTCTAAACAAATGAAGTTGACCATGATATTGGATTTAACATTTTGAGTGCCCTATTGATGTTAGTGATGTGCTCATTTGCAGACACCATGATATTGTCAACATTGTCTTTGCTTATTGAAACAATTACTTGCTTTCTCAATAGACCTTTCATAGTTATATTCAAGTGAGGCTTTACTTTATCTATATTAATGATGATCTTATGGATTCCTTCAATCTTTTTTGCTAGGAGACTAGAAAAATTTTCCTTCAGTTTAAGGATATCTGTGTTACAATTCAAAGATCTTAAAGTGGATTGATAAAGAGAAACCTTATATTAGAGTTAAACACAAGAGAACTCAATAGAGAACTCTGTACAGAATTATCTACCTTTTATACTAAACTATGATGATCTGTACTACTACTTTTCTAGCCTACCCTAAAGACCATGTATTTGTCTCAAGGCCAACATGTGTAAGACACATTGTTATAACATTATCCTTCCATAACCTTCTATATCCTTCTCTGTGACCTCATGATTTGTGACTGTTACTGTTACCATGTCATCTGATGTGACTGATGTGTGACAGCATGATCATGATGTCATTCTAACCCTAACCCTAAGTTCCCAAAATAGAAAATAAAGAAAAAGAAACTAGAAATGAGAAAATAAAATAAAATATTTAGAGTTTACCATCTTAAACTCTGACAATCTGAGACATTAGAACTGGTTACCTAAGCATACAACTTCCTAACATTAGTATTGACTGTTTTCATAAATTTTTTACCTTTTCCAAAGAATTTAGATTTCTCTAAGATTTCCTTAGGTGAATGCACAGAAATAGGAGAGGAAAGTTTGATAATTTCTGCTACTTTGTCTTTTGATTTTTTTGAAGACATGCCAATAGTAGATTTCAATACTTTGGGTGTTAAATTATTAATGACTGCATTTCTAAAAGAGATGTTCTGATTGCCAATAGGAATGAAATCCTAATCTACTTCATAAATAAATGAAATAAAGCTCCAAACTACTTTACCAAAACCTTGTAGTTCAGCCATGTCCAAAATTTTGCCCTTTTGTACTCTTCTGGTTCTGATAAAATCAACTATATGCAGTAAAGAAGTGAAAATATTTTTGACATCTATTTCCAAAAATTCCATGTGTCCAAAGATAGAGATAAAATGAGCCTTGCTATCCCAAGCATTAGCCTCAGTAGAAGCATTAATGTCATAATTGATGAGGATTTCAAAATACATTGTGTCCAAAGCATGTTTGTTATGACTTAAAGCTCAAGGGTTTAAGCAATAAGATAACTCTTGTATTGAGTAACACAAGAGAACTCGATAGAGTTCCTAATACAAAGCAGTCTACCTTATATACTACTACCCATGGTCCGTGCTAACTACTGTGCACCCTACCCTAAATGACCATGAGTATAACATGAGGCCAGCATGTGTTATCCATGCTATATGACATCACTTTATTCTAGAACCTTCTACTTCCTTCTTCCGTATCTTGTGATCGATCATGTGATTATGCTATCACTTGTGACTGATGTGACAGCATGACTGATAGACCCTAACCTGAGTTGTTCTAAAAATAGAAAAACAAAAGAAAAACAAAAAGAAAACTAAAATAAAATAAAAAGAGAAAATAAAAATGGAGTCCACCATCAATGATCTTGACAATGTTGACTATTTGCCATATTTTCTATAGGAGAAGACCTCATGTTGTTTAGGATTAGAATCATGTTGTCTTCACATTACTTGCTCTTAGGGTTACTACCAGTAACCAAACTATCGGAAATGTTACTCTCCCCTACATTAGTACCCAAAGACTGAGGAAAACACTCATCCTTTACTTGGCCAAACCACAAAGAATCAAGGTTTTGAATTTCCATACATTTATGGTATAGTTTGGATGAAGTAGTTGAGATAATAGATGACTCTCTTGATGTGTTCTTTGAACATTCTGGGGTTCTCCCCTTTATAGAGGCCATAATAATGTTCTCTTCCATGTTGAGAGTGGGACATAGATTTGAATGTATAGAGCTACTAGTGGTAGAGGAAAAGTGTATATTCACTAAGTCTCTTACAGGTGCTATCATGCATAATGGTAATACAAGAGAAAGAAGTAATGTGTTTTACAACACTTAGTCTATATACTGTAAATGTTCTATCCTAATATATATATATAATATAATCTATCTCTAAAATATTCTACTAAGTTCTATATTATATAATTGTAACACATGACTCTTTAAGTAATCTAATAACATTATATTATATTATATCATATAACCTTGCTCATATAACTCTTTCCATAGATACTTAGCATAAATAAATAAAATAAAATATAAAGAAAATATAAAGAAAAATAAAAACTAATTCATAATCAATGCTTCTTTCTCTCATACTACCATCTTATATGATAGTGTCTAGCAGAGAATTAGCAAATATATTGAATTCTAGTACTCTCCAATCTTATTAACATCATCAATCTCCTTCCAGCATTAACATCTATTGTGAAAGTTATTTTATCAATATCAAAGGCAATACTCAAAAAGGCTATCAATATTTTCCTTCTCTAAGCATAAATAGTTCAAGAGAAATGTCTATTAACTCTACTACTTCTTCTATAAATTATATAGATTGTATACAAGCTCAGTCTGAAAACTTGACATGAGTAGAACAAGTTAAGAAAGGGGAGATATAAGACCCTCCTCCATCTTATATGTCTTTGGAAACTGCACCTTTAAAGCTTATAAGCAACTACATATACATATCTAATAGTATTAATACTAGTAACATATTATCTTCCTCAAGTTTAGAACCTTTAGTTATTCTATATCAGGATAACCAACTAGCTAACCCACAACTGTGGGATAATAATTTCACTCTAGTCTCCTTGTTTGAGGTTGATAAATTTATAACTAATGATATAAAAAATATTGTGTGTTCTCTTCTTAGAATAGCTATCTTTATCAAGCAGCAACTATTAGGTGATAGGATAACTAAGAACATTTCTCAAATTGTGGACTTTAGTTTTATATCTTGGGAATTCATCAATACTATATACAAATCTAGTTAGAATAAGTTAACTGGTAATAATAAGGACATGTCTTTTAGGCAATATGTCTCTTCTCAGTTTAATAGAAAACCTATACCAACTCCAAGTCCAACCAATGGTAAAAAGGCTAACATTTCAAGAATTCTCCCTCCCATCTCTCCTAGACCCAGCAAAAGTATCTTAGTCAAATCTAAGTACTTCAATAAAAATCAACCATTAAACAAGAACAACTATTCATATATAAAGTCAAACAACCACTTATATGCTCAAGCTTCTAAAGACAATATCAAAGACATTATCAAAATCAAGAATACTTTCCTCAAATTGTCTTTCAACAAGATTATCAAAATACATAATATTACTAGCAGAAAAGGAGTGAAGGGCAAACTGAAAATCAACATGACTACCAAAGGTCTTTATAAGAAGCAGATAATTATTCTAATAAGCACAAATAACTCCAAAACTATCATTTCACAAGCTAACATTCATATATCAAACATCAACAGACTCCTGAAAGATGTGAAATCTGAGGTCTCTGCTGATTTTATTTACTCCAATAATAAAGGAGTTATTCTCACTACTAATAAAGTAACAGCTTCTTCAGACTTGATCATAGTAGAAAGATATGTCAAAGAGTTGAACAACATTGTTACAACCTTATGCTTAGCTCAGATTGCAACTTAAACAAAGACTTGAGTAAGAATGAGAAAAATGATCAATTGGTAAAGCATAAGGATACAGAATAGTATAAATTGTTTTTGAGGAAACAATAAAGAAATAAATGAGGAAGCCTCCACTACTATATAAGGCACTGACTAATCATATATAAGAATAAGACAAGATACAGTTAGATATGAGTCAAAAGTGAAACAGACTCCAGCACATATTTATCATAAAATAAACACTTGTATAACATAAGGTATAGATTATAACAATCATAACAAATATTGACTTGAACAATGTAATAAGTCTCTGACTTCCTTAATCCAAGTCATATCTCAAGATATCATACTTTTTGAAAAATATGAATTTATCTATTACTTCTGATGTAATAGAAGAATTAATTAGGAATACTCATATCTTTAATGACATTGTCTTAACTTCTTATCCACATATCATCAGAGTGTCTCCTAAGTTAGACATAGCTATTATAGAGATCAATATTTAAGATTCTCAAAATAGTACAAAAGTAAAGTATCTTATTAACAGATATTTCAATATAGGTCAGCAAATTACAACTATCAGGAGAACCAACATAAACTCTGGCATTTCTTAATACAAAAATTGTTGGAAGTGGGGTCATACCACTTTTGCTTGTCATACACATGGCTCTAAATGCAATGATCATCATAAAATCAAGCATTATAAAGAGATGGCATAATATTATAAGACCAACTTTAAAACAAATCCTCCTAGACTCAAAACCAAGAAAGGAGAACCTTGTACTCACTCATTCAAGTATATTAATTACAAGGGTAAACATCAGACAGATAGCAACAGTTGTTCATTCTAAAAGCATAAATTCAACAGAGAGTGACATGTTAAGAAGTCTCAAGAGCTAACTCAATTTACTTAGCTATGGGTAGTTATAAACAATAATTATAAAATCCTTAAAACTTTTTTTACAAAATGCTCAAAAGAACAAAATTCTTTTTTTAATCAACAATTTATTACATAGGGCATGGTACCAGTCCATGCTTATATAAGGAATTACTATGAGATCAAACTCACAATCTTACAGTAGAATAAGAGTAAGCATAATATACATGGTAGGAGGCTATTATCACTATACCATCCCAACCCCCAAAAAATAGAATTCTTACTAACACAATTTTAGAAAACAATGAAAATTTTAACATTTTATTTATTCAAGAACTCTCTTAGTCAATTATCCATCAAATTTCAAGCTTTATGTCTAAAGAAGAAGAAGATATTGTAGAAGCTTCTCACTATTCTTCTTGAATCATGTTTACAAGATCATTATCTACTAGTAATGATTACCCAAGAGTTATCACTTACATCAATATCAAGCTGATCAAGTTATATTTTTTGTTAAAAAAACATTTATAATCATCATGATATCAATTTTATTTCTTTTTTCAATCATGGCATTTTGTATTTCATGATTAATGTTTATTCAGATGATCAGCAAACTGCCTTAAAGATATTTAAAGAATACTAAGGTAAATTTGAATAATGTCCTAATTATGACAGGAGATTTCAATATTAGAAATAATGATTGAGATTCATCATATCCTCATCACTCAACATATGTGGATGTACTCTAAGAAGTAGCTGATAGTCTTAATCTAGAGTTATCAACACCTATCAATTATCAGATACTGTTTACATCAGAAGGTGAAAGCCTACAGAATTGGCTTGGAATTATATAAAGTATGGAAACTCTGTATAATAAACTCAATGTTGCAGACTTGTTAGGGTGATCATGGTTTTAGCTTATATGCTATGCCATTTGTTTGTCATGTGGTCACAACTTCAAATAAATACATAAAGTCTGAGATGAAAATGAGTACTAATTTGATGTGTTGCCATTGAATACTGGGGATCAAGTTCAATAGATATTATCTTTGTCAATTATCAGACTAGAGAATTATAATGTAACTACTAGTCTTATATACAAGCTAAATATATAGGAGATGCTTAGGGTTTTAGTAGTGAGACATTGACAGGAGTAAGATAGGAGAACTCTGCTATGGAAGACTAAGTTTGATAGGAGTATTCCCAATATGGAAGACTGGATATCCTGGTTGTTGCATCACTGCCATAGAAACATGTTGCAAGAAAAGTAGCCATTATAGAAGACAGGCTTGTCTTATAGTATTATAATAGCAGTAGCACCATGTGGATGTATCTTCAAAATAGGTGGATTTAACATATGATATCAATCTAGTACCTACTCAATATGTAGACAACTCCCAAAATTCAAATTCAGTTTTAGATTTTAATGTTTCTCTAAGCAGAGGCAAAGGAATTCAACAATCATCAAATCTTACCTGACTTACAAAGTTCTTCTGACCACACTCTTTTATTAGTTTCAATCATTATTGAAAAAGAATTTATTCAAGAAAGAAAACAGTCTATTGTCAGAAATAACAAGAAAAGTAATTTGTCAATAAACTTAGAAACAGCTCAAGTGATCTTAACATGACTAACATTCTTAACTATGACATGCTTAAATAAGTAACTCAGAAATTCACTACTATTGTAGAAGATCTTTGGAACAAATATTCTAAATTTGTCAACATTACTAAATAATCTAAAGTATGGTAGAACAAGAAGTACAATAGAAACCTAGCCATTTATCAACCATCTAGAAGAAGAATAGACTGGATTAATTTTCAAAAAGTCAGTGAGAATAGCTAAGAGAGTCTTTTTTGATAATAGAACTCAAGAAATTACTCCAACCAATAAGAGACTATGAGATCTTATAAATTGGATGTAAATTACTAGCTACAGAAGCTATTAAATTTAACAGGCTTCTATATAATAAACTGGACAATTTGTGGCAAGTATTACACTAATCCTACAATTCAGCTCAAGATCAGCTTATTAATTTCCAACTTCTTGACAAAATTCCTTTGTGTTGGCAAGCAGAATAGCCTCCTTTTTTGGGAGCTGAATTTGAAGATGCTATTAACAAGTACAGCAGTTTTTCTACTCTAGGTCCTGATCATATTTCTTGGAACTATTTTAAAGGGATAGTAGATAATGCTAAGTGCATTACTAACATTATCAATATAGCAAACTTTTGTATCAATCTTGGCTATTGGTCATTACACTTCAAGAAGTCATTGACCATTATTATTCCAAAGCCCAACAAATCATTGTACAACACCCCCAAGACTTTTTGTCCCATCATTCTTCTCAATATGATAAGAAAGTCAATTGAAAAAGTTATAAGCAATAGATTACAAGTTCATTCTATTGCATCAAATTTCATTTATCCAAATCAATTGGAAGGTATTGAGCAACATTCAACAACAGATGCTGGTATTTTCTTAACACATCTCATATGAGCTGGATGAATGAAGGGCTTTCATACAAGCACTCTTGTATTCAATATCACACAATTCTTTTCTTTCTTAAATCATCAACTTCTTTTGTTAATTCTAAACAAAGCAGGCTTTGATTCCAAAATTTTCTGATTTTTCTCCAGCTATTTAATTAACAGACAGACTTAATATGTATGAAACTATTTCACATCATTATTTTTCAGTCAATATTGGTATTGGTTAGAAATCTACACCCTTTCCTACTCTTTCAGCTCTTTATATTACTTCTATCTTCCATATATTCAAAAAAAGAACTAAAAATCTTGCAATTCCTTTTTAATTCTTCTGTTTGTTAACAATGGTCTTTTTGTTTCTTGGAAGAAGTGCTACAAAAAATCTAATTCATCACTCTTTTGTAGTTATAGCATCAAGCATCGTTTCATTCTTCTTTAACCAATGTGGTTCAGTAATTAAACATGACAAATTGGAGGTTTTCTATTTCTCTAGATCTACAAAAAACATTAATCCACCTCCACTAGATTTAAGACCTGCAGAAGATGCTTTACTAAGATCAAAGAACACTTGGTGATATCTAGAGTTTTTCCTTAATAAAAAACTCCCTTTTCAGCATCACATTAACTATTATATCAATAAAGCCTTATCCATTACAAAGGGCATAAAGATGTTGGGCAATTTGACAAGGGGACTCTCTCTGATGCACAAGTGTTTTTTATACAGAACATGTGTCCTCTGTCAGACTTACAAAGTTTGGACCCAAGTTTCTTTTAATTTTATTTTTCTTTTTTATTTTCTTTTTGATTTTTCTTTTAAAGCTAGGGTTAGGGT
>JAJOHK020001381.1:0-13915 GCA_022457215.2 Leucocoprinus gongylophorus | reverse complement strand
AATATTGTTATCAGGCTTCATGTGGAGGTTATCTAGTATGTTGGCCACTTCACCAATGGGGTCTGAGAAACCAAAGTATTGACATAGTTCATCTACAAATAGGTTCTAATTGGATAACCAGTCTTGAAGAATACCATAGTTTTTCTGGTTGAGGCCCACCTTAAACTATTCCTGGACTATGTCATATGCAGGTCCACCTGTCTGGAAATAACATCTCTGCAGTAAAACCACCTTCAAATCATACAAGCCCATCTTTCACAGTGGCCACCTTTCTTGCAACACATCTTATGGTAGTGCTGCAACCCTCTGGGTATTCCATCTTCCATGACAGAGATACTTCTATTCAACTCGGCCTTCCATGACAGAGTTAATCCTGTCAGTGTCTCAACACTGAAACCTCCACTCAGGGCAATAGGGGTTTTACTACTGAAACCCCAAGCATCTCCTATACTATCAGTTTGTATATAAGACTAGTAGTTATATTGTAATTTGCTAGTCTGATAATCGACGAAGATAATCTCTTATTGAACTCAATCTCCAATGTTCAACAGCAACACACCAATCAGCACTCACTTCCATCTCAGACTTCTTCCCATCATCTGAAGTTGCGACCATGTAACAGACAGACGGCACAGTACATAAGCTGAAGCCAAGGTCGTTCCACAAGTCTACTCATCTCCAAGTCCATTCTGCAGACTTCCACTCTGGTGTGAACCATGCCTGACAGTATTATCAGACTCCCAAGTCTGCTGTTGCTTCTGAGCAGTTCTGCCTACTAAACCCTCTGTTGCAGTTCCATCTGCAATCTACTTGACTTTGCACTTCAAAGTCCAAATGGCTTCCTCTTACCGTAATTCTTCAACTCCAGTCCCACCACTTGGGACACCCTTCAACATGATCTTGCATTTCAGTGACCAGATGGCTTATCTGCCAAATATACCACGATGCTCAAGATGAATCCATCAAAGAGGCCGTTCATTTCTGAGGTCTCCTTCCAGTACAATCCAACCTGGCTGAACAGTTTTGCCTGTTCCTGGCCCAAGTATTGTCCCTGCAGATAATGACCCTAATTGGGAGGATGCTTTCACTACTAATCCTAATACTAATTTAACAGCTAATAGACCTACTTCCTCTACTTGCTCACGGTCAAAACCCCGTCGGAGCAAAAATACTAATGAATAATTGGCCGAGTACCTCGGCCAACTTGCTAACACACTTAATTCTAATCAGACTCCCAGACCTAATACTAATTCAAGGGGAACTAAAGCTTGCATCTCTAACACTTTCAGCAGCACTGAGCCCAACAAGCTCAATAATTTTCTGTTTCAATGTAGGCTATATTTCCACACTAATCCAGTGCAATTCAACATGGACATTATGAAAATCAACTTTACAATGACCTACCTTACTAGAGTAGCCCAGAACTGGTTTGAGGTGGGCCTCAACCAAGAAGACCAGGGCATCCTTCAAGATTGGCTCTCCAACTGGAACCTATTTGTGGATGAATTATGTCAACATTTTGGTCTCTCGGATCCTGTTGGTGAAGCAGCCAATGTCAAGATCGTTGATAGTGGACTTTGTTTTTATTTTCTCTTTTTACTTTATTTTACTTTTATTTTCTATTTTTAGAACAACTCAGATTAGGGTTTATCAGTCATGCTGTCACATCAGTCACAAATTGATGGTGAAGTCACAAGACTGATCACAGGACTTGGGAGAATGAAGTAGAAGGTTCTGGAACAAAGTGATGTTATATAGCATGGACAATACATGCTGGCCTCATGTTATACTCATGGTCATTTAGGGTAGGGTGCACAGTAGCTAGCACAGACCATGGGTAATAGTATATAAGGTAGACTACTTTGTATTAGGAACCCTATCGAGTTCTCTTGTGTCACTCAATACAAGAGTTAGTTCTTTGCTTAAACGCTTTGAGCATTGAATCATAACAGCCTGCTCTGATGGAGGGAATAGAGAGGATGAATGTGGTAGTGGTGAGGGGTGCAGGACAAGGGGTAGGAGTTCCTCCAAGACGGGACCTCTTTGTTATGGAGATGGATCAGGAATGGAATTGCTACGCTTGTGGGGGTTTTAGGTATATGGCCCGACATTGCAGGAATAGAGAACAGAGAGGAAGAGTGGCAGACAATAGGAGAGTAGAATATGGAGGTGGACGAATTGAGGAGATTATCAATTTATCGGACAATTTAAAAGAGGACGAGAACCTAGAACTCTTCAACTAGGTTCTCATAATAGATACAGTGTATTAGCATAGGAAATAAAAGCTGATACACCTGAAAGAGAGGAGACTAAAGTAAGAAAGATCAAGAGGAAGCCATTAAGGGAAGTAACAATCAAAATTGGGTTGGAAAGATTAGATACGCAGGAGGGAATCATGGTGGAGGCATTGTTGGACAGTGGGGCAACTAGGTTGGTTATAAGTTCAGAGTTTTCTAGAAAAAAGGGGTTTAAATTAAAAAAGCTGGAGAGGCCGATACAAGTAAGGAATGTGGATGGGTCTTTCAACCGAGAAGGACCAATAGAAAATATGGTGGAGGTTAATGTGTATTATAAAGGACATGTGGAAAGAACAGAGAT
The DNA here is from genome assembly GCA_022457215.2 of Leucocoprinus gongylophorus. Taxonomy (NCBI): domain Eukaryota; kingdom Fungi; phylum Basidiomycota; class Agaricomycetes; order Agaricales; family Agaricaceae; genus Leucocoprinus; species Leucocoprinus gongylophorus. Next base: position 11,317 of record JAJOHK020001381.1, on the reverse strand, counting down.
CGACGTAATAGGAGGACAGAAGTAGGGAGTAATTCTGGGAATGCTATGGTTAGAACGCCATAATCTGGAAATAGATTGGAAAACAGGGGAGGTTAAAATGACAAGATGTCCAGAGGAATGTGGAAAGCAGTAGAGACTGGTGCAGGGGAAGTCGGGATGGGAGAAACAAAAGGAAGAAGAAGCAAAGGAAGAGGCAGAGCAAAGGAAAGAAGAGAAGGAGAAAAAGAAGAAACAGAAAAGGGGGGGAACAGCAGAAGTCAGAAAAGTAGTAGAAGAATGGGAAATATGGGATGAGGAAGAAGAAGCAGCAAAGTTGGAAGAAGAAGCAAAGAAGTTGGTGCTAGAGAGTTTTCACAGATGGATTAAGGTGTTTGGAAAGAAGCAGTCAGAGAGGATGCCTACAAGGAAATTGTGGGACCATGCGATAGATGTAAGGGAGGGGTTCATGCCAAAAAAAGGAAAAGTATATCCCTTGTCAAGAGAAGAGAGAGAAGAGGTAAGAGAGTTTGTGAAAGAGCAGTTGCGGAAGGGGTACATCCAGCCATCTAAATCACCACAAATAGCGCTAGTATTCTTTGTGGGAAAGAAGGATGGGAAGAAGAGGATAGTCTAGGATTACCAATATCTGAATGAGTGGACAGTAAAAAACAATTACCCACTCCCTCTGATTTTGGATGTTTTGGAAAATATTGGGACAAAGAAGGTGTTTACAAAGATGGATCTGAGGTGGGGATATAATAATGTGAGGATTAAGGAGGGAGATGAGTGGAAAGCTGTGTTCATGACACCAGAAGGGTCGTTTGAACCCACTGTCATGTTTTTCGGGTTGACAAACTCTCCAGCTACATTTCAAGCCATAATGAATAAGCTGTTAAGAGATTTGACCAACATAGGAAAAGTGGCAGTTTTTATTGACGATGTAATTGTAGGAACGAAGACAGAGGAGAGGCATGATGAATTGGTAGCAGAGGTGATTAAGAGATTGGAAGAGAACGATTTGTATGTGAAGCCAGAGAAGTGCAAATACAAGGTGAGAGAGGTGGAGTTTTTAGGAGTAGTGATAGGACCAGAAGGGATAAAGATGGAGAAAGAAAAGATCAAAGGTGTTCTGGAATGGCTAATGCCAAAGTGTGTCAAAGGTGTACAAAAATTCCTGGGACTGGCAAATTATTATCGCTGGTTTATAGAAGGATTTGCAATGGTGGCAAGGCCATTACATGACATGGTTAAAAAGGATAAAAGGTGGGAGTGGACTGAGAAACAGGAAGAGGCATTTAAGGAACTGAAGAAAAGATTTACAGAGGAACTAGTATTGGCAGCTCTGGATATAGACAAAAAAATAAGGATGGAAGTGAATGCATCGGACTATGTAATGGGAGGAGTATTATCAATGGAATGTGAAGATAGACTGTGGAGGCCAGTAGTCTTCCTTTCTAAGTCATTGAATGAGACCGAAAGAAATTATGAAATTTATGACAAGGAAATGTTGGCAATCATCAGAGGATTGGAAGTGTGGAGACATTTACTAGAAGGAGTGCAGTACAAATTTGAGATCTAGACGGATCATAAGAATTTAGAGTACTTCATGAAGGCGCAAAAGTTGAACAGGAGACAAGCAAAATGGGCTCTATATTTGTCTCAGTTTGATTTTATCCTGAAGCATGTAGCAGGTAGTAAGATAGAAAAAGCAGATGGACTTAGTAGGAGAGTAGACTGGAAAGTGGGTACGGACAAGGACAATGGGAACCAAGTATTTATTAAGGACCACTGGATTCGTAATATGTATGAAGTAGTTGTAGAAGGACCAGAAGTAGAATTAGTAGAAAAAATAAAAAAAGCGAGAAGTAAGGACGAGGATGTAGTTAGAGTAGTAGAGGAGATGAAGAAGGCAGGGGTTAAGGAACTAAGAGGAAACGAGTGGAAGATCGAAGGTGACTTGGTGCTAAAAGAGAGGAATGTTGTGGCAACCACTTATTACAAAGACAAATGATCATACAAGCGGTAAATCTCTTAGTAGGATATCAAGTGGGAAATTCACAAGAGAACTTGACAAGGAGTCTCTGCTTAATTAGTGTCCTATTTATACAAATGTGTCCTGGTCCGTGCTACCACTATCTAAGCCTGCCCTATAGTCCATGCTTCATCCTCATGTCCACCTTACTTCTTACTCAAGGCCACCATATGTTTTCTAGGTGCCCTGACATCATCTTCTAGATCCTTCTACCACCTTCTAGGCCTATGATGTCACATCATGTGACCTGTCATGTGACTTCCTTGTCACGTGCCTGCTTCGTTGTCTTTCCAGGAAAATAAAGAAAAAGAAAAGTAAAATCAGGAAAAATAAAAGAAAAGAAAATAAAAAAATGTTAGCGTTCAATGTTCTATAACAAGGAAGGTGTATGTGCCGAAAGATGAGGAACTGAGGGTAGAGATAATTCAGCTACATCATAATGTACTAGCAGCAGGACATGGAGGAAGGTGGAAAATGGTGGAATTAGTAACAAGGAATTATTGGTGGCCAGGGGTGATGAGAGACATAGGGAAGTATGTAGAAGGGTGCAATCTATGTCAGAGAATGAAAAATAGGACAGAGAAGCCAGCAGGGAAATTGAAGTTAAGTGAAGTACCAAAGAAACCTTGGTCACACTTAACAGTAGACTTCATTACAAAACTACCGGTGATAGCAGGAAAGGATGCGGTATTAGTAGTATGCGATCGGCTATCAAAGATGACACACTTTATAGCCACTACTAAAGGGACATTGGCAGAGGGATTAGCGAGGCTGTTCTGAGATAATGTGTGGAAATTACATGGATTGCCAGAAAGCATGGTGTCAGATAGGGGTCTACAATTTGTAGCAGAATTAACTAAAAAGTTGAATAGGATGTTGGGAATCAAAACAAAGTTGTGGACGGCGTTTCATTCCCAGACAGATAGACAAACTGAAAAGATGAATCAGGAATTGGAGCAATATCTCTGATTCTTTATTAAGCATAAGCAGAAGGATTGGCCAGAGTGGATGGTAGTGGCGGAATTTGCTATAAACAACAAAGTTCATATGGCAACAAAAGTATCACCGTTTATAGTGAACTATGGAAGAGAAATGAGAATGGGGGGAGATATTAGGAGAAAAGGAAAGGTGGAGAGTGTGACAGAGTTTGTCAAGAGGATAAAAAAGGTGCATGAGGAAGCAGAAGCGGCATTGAGGAAAACTCAGGAGGAGATGAAGAGGTATGCAGATAGAGGAAGGAAGGAAACAGAAGAATGGAAGAAAGGGGATCGAGTATTATTGAGCACTAAAAATTTAGTGTTCAAAGAAAGACCAAGTAAAAAGTTGATAGAGAGATATGTGGGGCCGTACGCAATAGAGGAGGTAGTATCATCAAATGCAGTAAAACTAAAATTGCCACATTTGATGAGGATCCATCCAGTGGTAAATGTTAGCCAGATAGTAAGGTATAAGGAGCAGATGAAGGGACAGAAGAAAGAAGAAGGAAAACCAATAGAAGTGGAGGGAGTTAAAGAGTGGGAGGTAGAAAAAATATTGAACAAGAAAAAGATAAGGGGAGTAGTGAAGTATTTGATATGGTGGAAGGGCTTTATGGCGGAGAGAGATACTTGGGAAAGAAGAGAAAATTTGAAAAATGCAGAAGAATTGATTGAAGAGTTTGAGCAGGGAGGAATAGAAGTTAGAAGATAGGAGGGAGAAGTATAGGAATACAGAAGGATGGAGTTACCGGGGAAGTATACGGCAAAGTTGCTGTATGGGTGGGATGATCAAAAATTCGAGGAGAAGTACTTAAATAAATTGGAAAGAAATTGAAAGAAGTGGAAGAAAGATAGACAGATTGACGAAAGTGAGCATTTGGAGAGGATAGAGGGAAAAATTGAAGAAGAAAATGAGAAGATAAGAGGAAGAGATTGGAGAACAGGGTATTTCTCTAGAGGAGAAATCTTAAGAGGGGGGTAATGTCAAGATCGTTGACAGTGGACTTTGTTTTTATTTTCTCTTTTCACTTTATTTTACTTTTATTTTCTATTTTTAGAACAACTCAGGTTAGGGTTTATCAGTCATGCTGTCACATCAGTCACAAATTGATGGTGAAGTCACAAGATTGATCACAAGACTTGGGAGAATGGAGTAGAAGATTCTAGAATAAAGTGATGTCATACAGTATGGACAACACATGCTGGCCTCATATAATACTCATGGTCATTTAGAGTAGGGTGCACAGTAGTTAGCATGGACCATGAGTAGTAGTATATAAAGGTAGACTACTTTATACTAGGAACTCTATTGAGTTCTCTTGTGTTACTTAATATAAGAGTTGTTTCTTGACTTAAACACTTTGAGTCTTGAATCATAACAGCCAACATGCTGGATAATCTCCGCATGAAGCCCGACAACAATATTTCCACTTACAATATAGACTTTATACACTATACCTCCCAATTAGGTTGGAGGAATAATGTTCTGTGCTATCATTACTACCAGGGGCTCTCCAATCGGATCCAGGATCCTATCTCCACCTGGGAATAAGGAAAACCCACCTTGTTCCAGGATATGTACACCTTAGCAATGACTATTGATCACCGCTACTGGAAACAAGACCATGAATGTCACCGTGCAAGGCAGGTGGAGAAAGAGGCTCTTGAGTCTCACTCCCAGAAGCAAGAAAAAGCTTCCACCTCCAGTTCTGTCATGGCCTCCCAAAACAAGGCAAATCCATCTCCAGTAGCCTCATCTGCCAAGAATCCTTTCTCAAAACCATCTCCATCCCCTGCTCCCAAGAAGCAACCTAATACTCCACAGGTGGATCTTTCTTCCAAGCTGGCCAGCAATGGCAAGTTAACCAGTAACGAGTGCAAGAAGCATCTTGAAAACAATCTGTGCCTCTATTGTGGTACAGGAGACCATAAGTTGAACTCCTGTCCCAAGAAGCAGACCACGGTCTCTCCCAAGAGTTGCAGTGCTTCAACAACTGCTGATACTCTGGCAGCTGCCTCCGAGAAACCCTTGGAAAAATAGAGAGTGACCCCCAGGACTCCGCACAAACTGAGGGCTGCATTGAACTTCCCTGTGCAACAACGAGTCCGATTTGACTCAACACATCTGCTCTTTCTGATCCTCATTCCCTTTTTGTTTCCCTTACTTCTTCCTTGATCCTTGGTCAGAATCACCTTAATAAAATCCCGTTCCGAGCTCTCGTTGACTCCGGGTCTACTCATTGTTTTGTAGACTCTAAATTTGTGGATATTCACCACCTAAAGACATCCTCAACTCCTCTGGTTGCTCTCCGCTTATTTGATGGTTTATCAAACAGCACCATCTCTGAAATTGCCAACTTGCCCATAATATTTTCCACCGGTGATTGTATGAATCTGGACTTCTATGTTACTCCACTTGATTCTTCCTGCTCTTTGGTCCTTGGATACAACTGGCTTGTCCGATACAATCCACTAATTGACTGGATAAATAGGTTGATAAACTTCCATCCATCTTTGCAGGAAAATCTCACTTCTTCTCGCATCGCAGCCAATACACCATTGGCATCTCCATCCTTTTTGGACTCTCCTCTGCAATCATTGGACTCTGCAGTTTCCATATCTGCATCTGAGACCTCTGTGTCAAACTCTGAGTGACCTAATATCGCTATCATTAGTGCTGCAGCATTCTTGCATGCATCAAAACTTTCGGGCTCCCACAATTTTGAACTCTGTCTTCGTTCTTCAGATATTCAGGCCAACTCTGCAAAACTTGCAGAAACTCCTGATCTATCCAACATTCCCTTTGAGTATCACGAATTTGCCAACATCTTCAGCAAGACTAAAGCTGAAACTCTGTCTCCTCATCATCCTTATAACCTCAAAATCAATCTGGAAGAGGGTGCTCAACCTCTGGTTGGTCCTATATACTCTCTTTCAGCATCTGAACAAGAGGCTCTGAAGGAATTCATTGAGGAAAATCTCAACACAGGTTTCATCCGACCAACCTCATTTCCGCACGATGCACTGGTCTTATTTGTTAAGAAGAAAGATAGTTCACTGCGCCTTTGTGCCGACTTCTGTGGACTTAACTACATCTCCAAGAAGAATCGCTATCCACTCCCACTCATCTCTAATCTACTGGACTCACCTCGCAAAGCTCGGGTCTACTCAAAGATAGATCTTTGCCATGCTTACCATTTGGTTTGCATTGCCGATGGTGATGAATGGAAGACTGCTTTTAGAACACATTATGGATCATTTAAATGGTCTGTAATGCCCTTTGGTCTTACCAATACTCCTGCAGTTTTCCAGCGATTCATGAACAACATTTTCTTTGATATTTTGGATGTCTGTGTCATAATCTATCTGGATGATATACTCATCTACTCAAATAGCATGTCTGAACATCACTGGCATGTGAAAGAAGTACTCAAGTATCTCCACAAGGCTGGCCTTTATGCCAAAGCAGAGAAATGCAAATTCCACTCTGAGTTGGTAGAGTATTTGGGATACATCCTTTCTCCTTCTGGCCTCACCATATCTAACAACAAGATAAAGATTATTCAAGACTGGCCAGAATCCAAGAAAGTCAAGGATATTCAATCCTTCCTAGATTTCGCTAACTTTTACCACCAATTCATCTTCAACTACTCGGACATTGTCATTCCATTGACACACCTCACCCAGAAGGACATTCCTTGGAAGTTTGACTCCTCCTGTCAAGATGCTTTCAACTCTCTCAAGAAAGCATTTACCTTTGCTCCTATTCTCACTCATTGGATTCCCGATGTTCAACTCATTGTGGAAACCAATGCCTTAGACTATGCTCTCGCTGCAATCCTCTCCGTTGTTAACGAAGATAATGAAGTTCATCCAGTTGCCTTTCACTCTCACACTTTTACTGCAGCGGAGTTAAACTATGACACACATGACCAGGAATTGCTTGCCATCTTTGAAGCTTTCAAGATTTGGCAGCACTATTTGGAAGGTCTAACCTACCCCATTGATGTTGTTATGGATCATAAGAACCTTGAGTATTTTTCTACTACCAAGGTATTGACCTGGAGGCAAGTACGGTGGTCCAAGTACCTCTCCCAGTTCAACCTTGTCATCAGGCTCTGTCCTGGTCAGCTTAGCACAAAACTGGATGCTCTCACTGGACAATGGAACATCTATCCTAAAGGGGGGAATACTGGCTATGCCATAGTCAACTCTCACAACTTCAAGCCCATCTTCACTCAAGAACAACTTGCAGCCTCTGTATAAGCTACAGTCCTTCTTTTTCCTTCTCTCCACGCAGCTATAGTCATGGATCTGGATACCCTACATCAAGACATCCTATTGGCTCTCTCTAGTGACCCAATTACTACAAAATACATCTCTACAGATGGCCAGTGGTTGATGGACCTAAACAGTTTACTTCTTCTTGACAACAGAATTTATGTACCATTTGCTAGTAACCTCTACACACATGTTCTCCAGTATAATCATAATCATATCCTTGCTGGACATTTTGGTCAAAACAAAACACTGGAATTAGTCTGCCATAGATACTCCTGGCCCAGCCTCTGTGCTGATGTACAACAATTCTGCAAGTCCTGTGTCACTTGTATGTAATCCAAGCCACAATATCACAAGCCCTACAGATCTCTCAAACAACTCCCCATCCCTGAACAATCATGGAATTCCATTTCCATGGACTTTATTGAGAAACTTCTGTCATCCTCCAGGTTTGATACTATCTTGGTCATAGTCGACCAGCTCACCAAGCAGGCAATCTTTATCCCTGCCCATGATACCATCGTGTCTGTGGACTTAGCACATCTATTTGTCCTTCATGTGTTTTCCAAACACGGCGTTCCTTCCCATGTCACCTCTGACAGAGGCTTAGAGTTTGTGTCAAACTTCTTTCGATATTTAGGCACTGCTCTCAACATATAGCTTCACTTCACTTCAGGTTACCACCCTGAAGGTGATGGACAAACCAAATACATGAATCAGACTCTCGAGCAATACCTCCGTGTATATTGTAACTACTAGCAAGACAACTGGTCCAAACTCCTATCTCTTGTGGAGTTTGCTTACAATAATGCTCTGAGTGCTACTACCAGTGTTTCTCCATTCTTCACTAATAAGGGATATCATCTGAACATCATTGTTCATCCCAAATGCAATATTGCCTCCTCCCGAGCCCATAACTTTGCCATAGATCTTGATGAATTACAGAATACCCTTAAAGCTGAAATCTCCACAGCCCAACAGCACTACCAGAAATCTGCTGATGCGCGATGCTCCCCCACTCCTGATTTCAAAGTAGGTGACAAAGTTTTTGTCAAAGCTCAGTTCTTCCGAACCACTTGGCCTTCAAAGAAACTCTCTGAAAAATATCTCAGACTCTACAAAATCATTGCCCAGCCTGGTACTCTATCGTTCACTCTCCATCTTCCAGAGTCTATGCACTCTGTTCATCCAGTCTTCCATGTGTCCATGCTCAAACCCACCACATCCAACACTTTCTTCAAGAGAATACAGCCAGCCCCCACTCCAGTCAGAATTGACGGGGAACCTGAATATGAAATTTCTCAAATAGTGGATTCTAAAATCGATCGCCGATGGGCATGTAAACTCCTGTACAAGATGATCTGGCTAGGGTATAAAGACACTAGAGATGAATCCGAATGGATCCCTGTATCTGAACTCTCTTATGCTGCTGACTTGGTATCCAATTTCCATATTGCATATCCTACCAAGCCTGGTCCTCTTCCATTGTCCTGATCATACTATTGTATTTGTCTCCTGTCTCTGCGCATTCTCAATGGGGATTTTCCTTTATTAACTTTTAGTATATTCTGTCTGCTTATTTTCATTAACCCTCAGCTTCCACGCACTTTTCGGGGTTTCTTCTCAAACTTCTTTTCATTTCAATTCTTGCTTTTCTTACTCACACATTTATTTCACAGGAAATAATATTAATAAAAAGTCTATTAAAAAGGAAAAACAAAACCAGTATATTAACAGAAGGTGGACAATGGAGTCCCCCCCTCCTGACTTTCTCCGGGGCCATCCTCAGATCCCTCCTCTTCATTTTCATTCTCCTTCCCGCTCTCTTCTTCCGAGCCCCTTCTCTGCTCCATCATGGCCCCAATCCTTTTCAATTAGGCTGTATTCCTCTCCTGGCCCTCCACCAAGTCCCGACTCCTCAGTACTCCTCCACAAGCTTCCAGAGTGCCTTTTTGATGGCACTTAGAACCCCACCATAAGTAGAGATCATAGCCGGGGAGTTGGTATTGGTGTGGGATACACACCGCTGCTTGAGTGTAATGCACCCAGCATAAGCAAGGGAGTAGCTATGAAGAAGAAAATTAATCAAAAATAATAATAATAAGTATAATAATTAATTACTCACCTTGAGGGATGCGCCAGGCAATCCTTTGCAGGGGGTGGCACTCCCTATCTTGACTACGGTATCCCCACAGTACTTCTTCAATCACTTCTCTCTAGCCTTCTTGGAGGGCCATTACTCCTTCTCATCTCCTGTGGCGACCTTCTTGCGCTTGGACCCTGCGACCTGGAATCCTTCAGCCCCCTCCAATAGGATGGCCTCTTTCTCTAGCACCTCATCCCAGAGTCGCTGGAGGTACTCCCTTGTTCTCTTCTTCCTCTCCTCCTCCTCCACAACCCTCTGCCTCTCAGCCTCTTCCTTGGCTTTGGCCTCTGCTTCTCTCCTAGCCTTCTGAGCTACATGCTCTACATGATGGGCTTCCACTGCCTCTTGCAGTCGAAGGAGAGACTGCTGCTTCTTCTCATGCTGTCATTGCATCTTCTGGCACTGCTCCTCAAGCATTTCAGCATCGTTCTGGGAAAGGTCGGAGTGGGCGGGGGAAGACATGATAATACAGAAACAAGAGCAAAAACCTCTCTTTTCTGTTTATGTATTGTTGACCTAAGTATCATCATGGGATTCTCAGATAAACCTAATAGGACTTTGAAGGCTCAGTCCTAAGGGGGGAATACTATCATATGCAGGTCCACCTGTCTAGAAATAATGTCCCTGTGGTGAAACCACTTTCAAATCATACAAGCTCATCTTCCATGGCGGCCACCTTTCTTGCAACACATCTTATGGTGGTGCTGCAACCCTCTGGATATTCCATCTTCCATGATAGAGATACTCCTATTCAACTCGGCCTTCCATAACAGAGTTAATCCTGTCAGTGTCTCAACACTGAAACCTCCACTCGGGGTAATAGGGGTTTTACTACTGAAACCCCAAGCATCTCCTATACTATCAGTTTGTATATAAAACTAGTAGTTACATTGTAATTTGCTAGTCTGATAATCGATGAAGATAATCTCTTATTGAACTCAATCTCCAGTGTTCAACAACAACACACCAATCAGCACTCACTTCCATCTCAGACTTCTTTCCATCATCTGAAGTTGTGACCATGCAACAGACAGACGGCACAATACATAAGCTGAAGCCAAGGTCATTCCACAAGTCTGCTCATCTCTGATTCCATTCTGCAGACTTCCACCCTGGTGTGAACCATGCCTGACAGACTACTCCAGTAAGATAGGTTATTGTGAAGTTGATTTTCACAATGTTCATGTTGAATTGTGCCAGGTTAGTATAGAAATATAGGTAACATTGGAACAGAAAATTATTGAGTTTATCAGACTCAGTGCTGCTGAAAGTGTTGGGGATGCAGGTTTTAGTTCTCCTTACATTAGTATTAGGACTGGGGGTCTGACTAGAGTTAAGTGTGTTAACAAGTTGGCCAAGTACATCAGCCAATTGTTCATTAGTGTTATCACTCTAATGGGGTTTTGACCATGAGTGAGTAGAGGAAGTAGGTCTATTAGCTGTTAAGTTAGTAACAGGATTAGTAACAGAAGCATCCTCCCAATTAGAATTATTGTCCATGGGGATGGTACTTAGGCAAGAAACAGGTAAAGCTATTTAGCCAGGATAGATGGTACTTAATAGAGACCCCGGAAATAAATGGTCTCTTTGGTGAATTCGTCTTGAGTATTGTAGAGCATTTGGCAGATAAGCTAGATAGTCACTGAAATAAGGAATAATATTGAAAGGTGTTCCAAGCAGTGGGACCGGAGTTGAAGTTGAAGAATTATGGTGAGAGGAGGCCATTCTGGACTTTGAATTAGAGAGGTTATTTTGCAGATAGAACTACAATAGAGGATTTAGTAGACAGAACTGCTCAGAAGCAATAGCAGACTTGGGAGTCTGATAATACTGTCAGGTACAGTTCACACTGGGGTAGAAGTCCACAAGATTGTCAAGATCGAAGAAGGTAGACTTGATTTA
>JAJOHK020001380.1:0-13925 GCA_022457215.2 Leucocoprinus gongylophorus | reverse complement strand
AGTAGTACAAATAAATCATATTGAAAACAGAAATATTTGAGCATAATAAATTAAAACTACATTAGGGGATAGCCAACATATACAACTCCAGTTAGCCTAATTATCTAATTTCCAATCTCTAGCATTTGTTATAAAATGAGAGTACAGACAGACTTTGGCTAGGGTTAGGGTTAGCTGGACATAGATAGATAGTATTATTATTAGTCTACAACAGAAGAAGAGCACATGACCTGGAAGTCATGTGACAAAGGCTAGAATGGTCTAGAAGGAGTTAGGGTTAGAGATAACGTCAAGGAACAATGGTTCCTCATAGTGTACACATGGTGCATGCATGGTAATGGAGATTAAAGAGTATGATGTCAGGGCACATGGACATAGCATGGTGGCCTTGAGGTAGAAGCATGGTAGATGAGTAATAGAACATAAGATAGACACATTGTTGTAGCACAAACTACCTTGTATTTATATAAATAGAGGAGCAATGCAGCGAGGGCTCCTTGTTGAGTTCTCTTGTAATCTCCACTACTAGATAGCTTACTGAGAGCTTTGCTGAAGTCAGCATATCACAAGTGCCGTTCCAGTGAGTGGTTGCTATAACAGCATTTCTAAACTGCTAAGAGCTCTATTAAATAAACAATTCTATTAATTTATACTTTTGAATATCATTAGTATATATTCCCTGATCAGATGTACAACTTCCTGTGGATGCATTTTTGACTCCTGGTCATTTACAGTTGTTCACAGTCTACTGTGTGACTTCTAAGTTATCATAGCATTTTCTAATGTTGCCAAGACCTCTTATTTGTCACCTGGGCTCCAATTTTATCAGAAAGACAATGATGATGCATAGTTATGAGAGTGCATAGTGTCAGATGTCATCTCAGTAATAAACTGGGATCATATTCTGTACCATGAACACCACAATGGGAATGGCAAAGCTCATCATGTTTATGAGTATTTTTGTCAGCACCAAAATCCTGATTCTCTGGCAGATAGCACACAATGTTCATACTATGCATAGTCCAGGAAGGCTACCAAGGAGAATGACAAGTTATTGAAGTGAGGATTTTGCATAAGCATGCATTTGTTAGCATCCTAGTAAATGCACATACTATAAATGAACCTAGGGCAAGGAAAGTGATTTCATACCAAGAGCATATTTGTGATCCTTTTATGAATTCTTTCCAGTTGAAACATGCTGTTTGTAGTTCACAATCTGTAGAAGAGAAAGCAATCAAAAAGTCTTTAACTTGACAAGCTAACAAAAACAAGCTGTGTCAGCCCACTAAACAACATATTTCCACTGGGAGAGCAAAAAGCAAGGACATCCTAATCTATGCAAGATAAATTCTGGTTTCCCAGTCCCATCCAACAACTCAGGTAATAACCTCTCTACCTCCTGTAATATAAACTCTTCAAGATGTTCATATTTATCCACAACTTGACGTTGATGTTTTGTAGCATCAATGATGCCATAGCGATATATTTGTGGAAAATTGAAACAACCACTAATGATGAGTAGAGAATTAGTGAAACATCTGTAAAGGGCATCATATCAAGAACAAATACAAGAGACAAGTCTAGAGAATATCAACATTCGTGAATGCTCACATAGCACCGGCCTCCCAAACACCTTCATGAAAGTTAAATTCGAGGCACGGTATACCAGATTCGAGCATCTGCAAGAGATCAAGCACGTATTTAGCTGAGGGTCAAACAATAGATCAGTAATATTTCAGAAGCTTAGCAATTTTCCTCCAAAACACAAGCCTTGTCTTGATACCCAATCGTCTTGCCATCTACCATTAGCTATTAGTCTCCCAGCCAGCAATGGCTATAATCGACCATGAGTGTGATTCAAGGAGACAAAAGGGGGTAGTCACCAACAAGGCTGGCACATTCCATGATATTGATCCTGAGAAATTGATGTTTTCTTTTTACATTCTTTGCATTCCTCAATACATTCAAAAGGAGAGGCATGATAACAAGATAATGTTTTGCAAACATTGATTCATGCGTGTCGGCTGCCATGGCTGAAGTTGTAACAGTTATACTATCATACCTGTGATTTATCATCTGTAGGGTTGATAAGATGCAAATGTCATAAGATGACAGAGTCGAGATAAGATAGGATACAAGGGTGGCTAATATAACGCCTTCACAAAAGCACCACAGCATGTGAGTGTACTCAGGATCTTTGAGAGTAGGTATGAAGACTGAGAAGAGTTGCTAGTGATAGCGTTTTTGGATAATTTCCTGAGAAGAAATTTAGTGTGAATGATGGAGAAGTTGGTGGGTGAGCATACCTCTAGGTCAGTGCACAATTGACATCTACCATGATGAGTGGAAAAGAACAGATCAGCAGCATGACACATGTGAGGATAGAACATGGAAATGATGGTTCTTAATTAGCAAGTGAAGACAGCGTTAGATAAAAAATTGACTGAAACTCACTATATGGTACATTCATCATGTTATTTATATTTCCTTTGGAACTAACTGCTATGGCCGTGGGTCCAGCTTGGCAAGCTCTCTAGTCATAGTTGACAAGCATGAAGAGAGTCTTTTTTAATGTCTGAATAACCACCCAAAGCACATGCAATGGGATGCTGTCGATAGCTTGTTCCTAGAGGAAAGAAGGCTGGTACAAGTTGACATAATAAAATAATGTGAAGTAGGGTGATAGGATGACAGTGCAGTCAGAACTAATACTACTAGTCTCCAAACTAACCTAGCTTTTGTTCATAGTCCTCGCATGCTTCAACAAAATCTTTGCCAAGATGCAAATGAAATCAAATGCTTTGCATCAATCTTGGTGGCAAGTTAGGGGCTGATGACATCTGATTGATGACAATTAGGTAATCATTTGATATAACACATGAATGAGTGGCACTCACTACTTTTTCTAGTGTATACCATGAGTGCACCCAATACCATGTCTGCTACCAGGGCTCCAAAGACTTTTGATACTCCTCACCTCACACCTCCTCCTTCTGATGGCAGAGCAATGGAATTTTGCCAGTTTCTCAACAAACAATTACCATTTATGAAGCAAGAAATGTTACTGAAAGAATTTTTCATGAAATTGGTGCCTTTTTCGACTGAGAAGGCTCAACAATTGTTGGACAAGCTGAAAGATAACACTCTCTATGATGGTAAATGCTGGCCAAGTTTGTGTGTAGCAAAGGCGCAGACAGAGCAGAAGAAGCAGGAAGAGCAGAAGACACAGGCAGAGCAGAGGACAAAGAAAACACAGAAGATGCAGAAGCAACCAAAAAAAGTTGAAGGCATCAGAGATGCATGAAGTGGAAAATGAGCAGAAGATGCATAATATGCAGAAGGGAAAGAACAAGCTATGGGAACCCCAGGAAGCATCACAGGGAGCAGATGCTGCATGCACATCCTCTTCCCAGCAACCCGCTTGTGCATCATCGTCTCTTGGTATGCGCAAGAAAGAGTCTGAGCTTTATCAATCCTTTGTTAGGATCGCCCAAACAATTGCCAAAATGTTGGTGGACTCGAGTCAAAATCAGCGTTGTATTGCAGGTGTTTGGATCGATACCTACAAAAAAAAGCCCAAAACAACCAATATAGACTCCAACATCTCATTGATTCCTGATATCTGCTTTGTATGAGGAGATACCCCTGAGGCAGAGAATATGGCAGACTTGAGGGACTGGAGATATGTGACTCAGAACACAGAATCAGGGGGAACTAGTGTGAGTGCTGTCTTATGTTGGATGTCTAGCTGCTCACCAGTGTAACAGTGAAGTATGCTCTGAACTGATGGTTCCAAATGCATCTCAAATATGAGCATCATCTGTCCGGTCACCTTTTCTGCATGCTGAGAACAGTACTTGAAGTGGGAGCACTCTCGCCATTGGCTGCAGGTGTATTCTATAGTGGAAATCAAGACAGATGCGACCAATGTACTGGTTTAGTTATTGGCCTATGTGAGCTGAATATTTATGGAATGTATCGATTGGCTGCTTGTAATTGCATTCACTCTCAATAATCGACTTCTTTGAATGCATCTATTTGACCATAGTGGAATTGTGTCCTCTGGCCCAATTGATATTCACAACGTGAGTTCCAGGACTCCATCTATGGTCAGACAAGAGCGATGATGTGTTCCTAGGAACCTCTGCATTTCATTGCTGCCATTGCCAGCTGCTCCACCCTGACACTGGAATAGCTTGGCTGGGATCCATTAGTCAAGGTTTGGGATGGTGATTATGTTGTTCTATTGTATAGAGCTGAGATGCAGCAGTTTGTATTGACTTACCATGTGCCTTGGATTATCTCTGCATTCAGTGGAATGCATTCAGCTCCTTCTGAATCTCAGAGAGCCAACATTGATTAACGGCAATGTTATGTGATGATTCAGTGTCTCACATTGCAGGACACAAAAAAGCTGTTGGGAAGAGCAACAATTGTGATGGAGGTTGTGTCACTGGAAGATTGAAAAAACAAGAATGAAAAAGTGAGATCTTGGTGGTAGGATGAGTGATGTGCTAACCCCCTCTCTCTCAGGCTCATATCTATGTCATGAAACAATTGTAGCAATGACTCCCTGGACTTGACGGTAATGCACTGGCCCTTGTGAATTCTTCGCTTGAACCAGATGAAGGTATTAGTAGAAACCAGCCATTCGAGCAAGAGCTCCAGTCCATACTATTTAAGGAGTTTATTCTTTATCGTGCAAACCTAGATTCCTACTTGGAGGTGGCTGGATTTGCTCAAGTAGAAGGCAGGAATGTGGAAACACTGACCTATATCTGGAAGGGGATCAATGCAAACTCTGAGCCTGAACCTAGGTCTGAGCCTGAGAGAATACCCAAGTTGAAGCACACTGGAAATCAAAAGTTGGGCTCAAATTCCTTGAAAACATGGAGGCAGGACCTGACAAAGACCACAACAAGTCAGGGAGCAAGGACACAGGCCCCAGCCATGATCTCTCACACATTGGTGCGGATAGTCCTCAGAATACCTGGGTCCAAGGTTACAGAATGTGCAAACATGACAGAGTTTCTGAATGGATTTTGAGGGGCACTTAAGGGTGAGTTTTCTCTGACCAGAAATTACGCTAGCCAACATCTTGTTCAGAGTATGAGAAATGTTATCATATAGGGATCATTCAATGAGACGTCAGCACCAACATCATCATTATCAGCAATGGAGTGGGCCACCCGATTGACTTTGATCACAGCAAGGTCACCCAGTGATTCGAGCCTCAGGTCATTGGTAATCATCAGAGGATTGAGGAATCTTTTTGCCAACTATTACTTGCAAAATTTGAGGAGTCAGTTATATTCTGAGCAGAGAAGATGATGGGTGATCCTAACAATGCTCTCAATTACTTGATTAGTTTACGAAAAGGTAATGTGTGCACCAGATCACTATCAATCAATGACCTGGGATGGTGTGAAGAGGTATGTGCATGTCCTCCCTTTGAGAAACCCACTGATGTATCCTTCTAGCGTTATGATATTCCTTTATTCAATTTGCATTATGTTGGGCCTGGACATGTTATGGTATGTTCTTGGGCAATGTTATCTGAGCCTTTCTGATCCTTGCATAGGGAACACCTGCATTCATGAGTTGTATGTTGGATGCTCGTTTTGCGCACACTGCAATCCATGACATTAAATTGTTCCTGTAGGTGTTGGGCCATTCGATCATCAAGTTCTTGGGACTGGGAAGAGCTTCAAAGAAATGACCCTAGTGCTGAAGAAGGCCTTATTGGTGTTTGTGGATGATCATGATTCGCAAGAGCAAAAAAAGCAAATCCTGGGCGATGACAAGTGCTTTATCGAGTTCCTGGAGCAAGTCAGTCCAGAGTTTGAGGTTCTCAAGGACCTTATGTATGCTTGGTGTCATGTCCTTTCTCTGGCTTATCGATACCAATCTGGAATGGAATTCAAGTACCCGCATCAGGCATTTATTCAATGTATTGAGCATGCTCTTGAGGCTGTGCACTTGACATACGACATCAAGCAAGCAGGGAGTGGAGGTCAGGATGGAATAGGACAAGGACGGGCTATCCGCCATCAATAGACCATTCACTATCTAGTAGAGACACCTCGACCCTCCTTGAATCACACCTCATGAACCTTATGAAGTCAAAATAAGAGAAGGAGATTAGGCTAAGGGAAAGACTTTTCTTTGCATCTGATTGGATTGTAGATAGTTCTGTCAATGATATACAAAGTCTTTAGTACTGGAATATTTCTGCATCTTATCTATATATAGTAGACTGAGTACTCTTGGTATATATATTTTTATTTCTCACCAATAAATGCTTCTTCAGGATATGTTATAGATAGTACCTAATTAATTTGTGAATTAGGTGAAAACTAGATAATCTGTGGGTTCTAATTCTAAGATATGTACATGGTATAGATAGAGAAAGAGGTATAAGTAAGACATATAGTATGGGCTGCTAAGAAGACATAACTAGCTGTAGAGACTAAAACATGTGAAAAGAATTCGTCATGTTCTAAGGTTTCTATATCTGTTCATGAAACCTCTATATTTATCTCTGAAGCTTCTATTTCTCCCTCTAAGTTATTTAACATTATTTTATAAACATTCTACTTATTCATAATCATACTGCAATCAACACAGCACTCACAATAAGTCACTCAGATATCATTTATCCATTTATATTAGCATAGCCTATATACCACTTATATATAGACAACATATATCTTACACATGTTGTTTCTTATACACTTGTCTTATATTGTGCATATCAAGTTCTACTAACAATCTTACTATATTAGTAAATAGTTGTTAGTTGTTCACACTATACCATGTTGCTGTATATTGTTTTTTCCAACATTCATATTAACAAAGAAATGAAACTCTTGTTTTTGCATTGATTTATATAGTTTCAACTACATTACCAAAAAAAATAGATACCTACTTACTCTAATCTCCTAGACTTCTCTTACAAGACTTGTATTTATACAAATACAAACTTTTACCATGCTTACTGAAGCAACCAGACAGAGACATAAATAAAAGTGCTAGCAGAAAAAGAAAGGAGATTAGGAAAAGAAAAAGGTAAGATTCTTAGGTAGGAGAGATAGAAACAAGCTTTTTAGCAGTAGTATTTTCCTTATTATAAACTGAGATAACAGCAACAACACTATTATTACCAACAGTAGTAGAAATCCCAATAAATGTAAGGGTGTTATGATCACTACCTCATGTTTAATACTCATGCATAACATGACTTGAACATATATAGGGTTTGTTTCATCTTCTAATATATAAATACTACACCTTGCATATACCTTATGTTTTATCAGTCAGTATCTTATATAGTAGTGGAGGCCTTTGCATATTTTCTCCATATTCTCTTTATATTTTTCTTATGTTCTCCTCATGGTATACTTATAAATATCTTACAGTTTACTCATAGTTATTAGGCATATAGAGTAGTAGATACTAGTTTGCATTTTTATGCTTTACTAATTGATCATCTCTCATCTCTTACTCAAGTCTTTGCCTAAGTTACAACTTGTCATAGTATACTTGAACTCTTATATTTTATTTCAATTTTCTTTTTTTTTTATCTATTTTTCTTGATTTTTTTTTATAGACCTTGAATATTGTAAAAAGAACTAGAACATTAATATTAAGGAGTATAGTTATAATATATTTGTAAGAGAACTGGCTCTTCCAAGACTTTTCTCTTTTATGTTTTTTTAGCTGATCCATGTTCTGTAATTCTTTTCCACATCCACACTTATGTACTTATCTACTTTCCTATGCCCTAGACCTCTTCAAGCTACATACCAATACTTTTATCTGTCTAGATATGTTATCTGTGCTCATCTACTCATCTACTTTTTCATATTCTGGAAGTATTGCTAAGCACTCTGGCTTTCTTCCAATTTGGTCTCTTTATTCTGAACTGTTTCTGTTTACTTAAGTATCATCATTCCATGCTTATGTAAATAGAAATCTGGCACATTAGAATGGACCTTTTAATATATAGAGTAGTTGTTATCTTTAGAAATTCTCATTTTGTTCTTTTAGGATTTTTTAGAAGTGAGTGTATAGTTGAGTATTTTTTAGACAATAAACTTAGAATTTCCTAAAGATTTGAAGTGCTTTGCTTTTCTACCCAGTTGCTCTAATAATATTCATCTTATGATAACTATAAGAAAACCTATTATCTTACTAAAATTTGAGTCTACAATACTGCCAAAGCTTATCATCAATCTTATAGACTTCTCATCTATCAAGCCTTATAAAGCCTTATACTACTATCCCACTACAATACTATCAGAGCCTACTTACTTCTACTACAACACTATAGATTTCTATATATCTTCTAATCATTAACCTACTTTCTCTAACTACTAACCAATGAGCCCTATTATCTAGCAATGTTTGAGATTGATATATTGAAGTTCCTATCCATACAGCTCTATCATTCTGTAGTTAGGTTATGAAGCATTCTGTCTGATGTTTTACTTAATTGGAATAGACTTTTATATTATAATTGTCATGATCTTTACCTTATATTTTACAGATATTTGTCTTGTGTTCAATATGATTGGGACATATGTTGGGATTTATTCATTTGTAACTTATATTTACTATGCCTTGCATTCTCCTCATATAGTAGTGGAGATTTTTCTTATTTTTCCCTTAAAAACATCCTACTTATTCATCATGGTTATTAAGTATATATAGTAGTAGATACAGACATGTATTCTTATCTTTACCAATTGATCATTTCCTTTATTCTTTCTCAAGTCTTTGTCTAAGTTGCAACCTAAGCCAAGTGTCAAGTTCACAAATGGTGGACTTAGTTCTCGTTATTTTATTTTCAGTTTATTTTCTTATTTTTCTATTTTTAGAACATAGGGTTAGGGTTAGGTTACAAAACACAGAGAATGAAGTAGAAGAATCTAGAACAGATGATGTTATACAACATGGACACCATATGTTGGCCTTATATTCTATACATGGTTGTTTAGGGTAGGGTGCACAGTAGTTAGCATGGACCATCAGTAGTAGTATATAAGGTAGACTAGTTTGTAAAGAGATCTCTATCGAGTTCTCTTGTGTTACCCAATATAAGGTTACCTCTTAATCCAACTCTAAGGGTTTTGAGTTATAGCACCAAGCTTATAATTATAATATTTGATAAAACATTGTCAGACTCACCTTGTAAGAGAAGAGCATATTGTGGTTAAGCCACTGAAATGTTATAATAGTTAGGCCATTAAAGAAACAGCAAAACAACATTTGTGATGAGACTATAGATAGAATAAAACAGACATAGATAATATTGTGGTAAATATCACAGACAGACAAAATAGACAGACCATAGATAAGAAGCCATAGATATTGAGGCATTAGAAGAGATATTAGAATTATTGAGAATCACTGAAGAATATGCCTTAGACAGAAATAGGACTACAGAAATATCAATAGATAAAGTGTCAACAGTATCAGCACCAGAAGTTTACAACAACATAAAGTACATAGTTATGCTAAAGAGTATAATCCTAGACCCAGGGTAGTTTGATAGTGACTAGACAAAGTTCAAAGACTAGTGGAGGAGAATACAATTATTTCTCAAGAGTAATAGAGTCATAGCAACAGATAATAAAATCACAGTCATATTAGCCCAACTTAGAGGGAGTGTAGCAGGAATATATGCACAGAAAAAGATCAATCAGATAGAAGAAGAAAACAAGGTCCAAGACTAGAACAATTTTGTTATAGAAATTAAGATAGTATTTGGTAACAAGAGCCAAACAGCAGACACTGAATGAAAGATTGAAATGTCCAAACAAGAAAGAAATATATAGTGGACTTCATGATAGAGTTCAAAGTATTGGCTATAAAAACTGAAACAGATGATATATATATATGCTATTTTCTTATTGAAGAAGAATATTAGAAGCAATATTACCAAAACTATATTGAGATACCGACCTATAGTAGTACCAAAGACACTCAAGAAGTAGAAAGTAGCAATTACATTATTTAAACAGGAATAGGAACCACTTGTGGTGGAAGAGGAGCATCCATGGACATTGGAAAGTTCAAAGACAATTACAACAAGAACAGAAAGCCTAAATGCTTTAACTGCAGTGTATACAGACATATGGCAAAGGATTGCTGAAAGCCAAAGAAAGAAAAAGAAACTAGGAAGTGGTACAGATATAACAAAATAGGATATCTTGTGAAAGACTGTAGGTTAGAAAAGAGAATGAAGAATTGAAGTATACAGGAAGATTCAGATGATAAAGACAAGGAGGATAATAACAAAGAGGGGGGTTTTGTCAAAGGTTTGGAGTAGACATATTACAATGAATCTCTGTATATAGTAATTTACTAAAGAATTGATATATGATTTCACAAAAGAGAGATAACAAAAAGAGAGAACTCAATATGCTCATAAATATGAAGACATCAAATGAAAAGAAACTCAAGACACTAGTTGACTCTGATGTACCCATACTGTAATTAATAAATAACTAGTGAAAGAAGAATAGATTAAAAATGAACCAATAGACAAATCATTTGAAGTGTAGATGGAACCAAGAATGGACAAGTGACAAGATTTGCACTACTAGAACTGAAAATCAATAAACACATAGAAATCAATGCAGTAGTTACAAACTTAAATAGTATGGATATTTTCCTGAGATATAATTGGTTGGTCAAACACAATCCAAAATTAAATCAGAACAAAGAGACAATATAATTTATGAGATGCCCAAAAGAGTGCAGAACACAATACTAAAATATTACATTTACATCAAGGACTAGAACGATACAACCAATAGAAGAGACAGATAAAGAACATTAGGAAATTGGCAAGAAACTAGATCCAATGAATTTAGAAGATCTACCAGAATGTATTTGGCTATTCACACATTTGTTTAACAAGAAGAAATTTGAGAAACTACTGGAAAGAGAGAATAGAACCACAAAATTAATTAAAAGATAGACCAAAAGAGTTAGATGTCAAAGCCTATGCAATAACAGTTAATGAAGATGAAGCATTAAAATAATGGTTAAAAGAACAACTCAAGGCAAGACTTATAGTGGAATCAAGCTCAAGATATGTGGTACCATGTTTCTATATTCTAGAGAAAGATAAATTGGAGAAGTAATCAACAAACTCAAGGATGTAAAATAATTTAACAAACTAGATCTTATCTAGAAATACAACAATATACAGATCAAAAAAGGAGACAAATAGAAAGTGGCATTTCTAACAAACAAAGGACTTTTTTGAACCAAAAGTGATGTATTTTGCACTATGCAACTCATCAGGAACATTTCAATGGATAATGAACAGTATATTCAGAGAGCTCTTACATGAAAAAGTACTGGTAAAATAAATGGATGATTTTGTCATACTAGCCAAAAAGAGCTAGAGAAGAGAACTATATGATTCTTGAAGATGGAAAAGAAACACAATCTCTGTTTCAAAATATCAAAATGTAACTTTGATACTAGAGAAATACCTATCTTAGAAGTAGTAGTTAGATGAGGAGAAGTACTAATTGAAAATAATAAAACCAAGACAGTTAAGGAATGGAAGACTCCCATCAATGTAAAAGAAGTAGAAAGCTTCTTAGAATTTGCAAATTTCTATAGATGCTTTATCAAGAACTTTAGTCATATAGTGAAACCTCTCAATGAACTCAAGGGCAAGAAAGATTGGAAATAGGAAGAAAAATATCAGAAGGCATTTGATAAACTGAAAGAAAAGATCACAAGTTAACTAGTACATGCTCTATTTAAAAGAGAAGGAAGATTCAGAGTGGAAACTGATATATTAGGACACACTATTGGAGGAGTTCTATTTTAGGAACAAGAAGGAAAATGGAAACCAATCATATTTTTATTAAGGACAATGCAAGCAGTAGAAAGAAATTATGAGATTCACAACAAAAAACTATTAGTGACAATGAAAGCCTTAGCCAAATAAAGGCAATATCTCTTGAATGCTACTGAAAAGTTCAAAGTTTGGACTTACCACAAAAATCTCAAGTATTTCTAGAAAAAACAAATACAAGAGCAGATATTTTATCAAGAAAAGACCAAGTAGACATGATGGAAAACAACAAGAACATCAAAATGCTTAAAGACAAACTATGGAAAAGAAGGATGAGCATAGAAGCTGAAGTAGCAATATTGAGAGGAAACCAGATGGTAGAAGAAACCACACTATCGAAAGAAATCTCAAAGAATAGTACAAAGTAACAAGAATTTCAGAAGGAATTGGAAAAGAAAGATGGTTAAGTATGGGAATAAAATAGAGTGGTTCATATGGAAGGAAAAATCTATATTCCAAACAACCAGAAGATTCAAGAACAAATCCTATAGAAAAATCATAAACCAGCAGATATGGAACAAAGAATGTTTGAGTTAATCAAGAGAAACTATTGGTGATCAGGAATATAAAATGATATCAAAAATCATGTCCAGGGATACCAGAAATGCCAACAGGACAAAGTGCAACATATAAAGAAAGTAGGAAAATCTTATCTATTGAAAACACCTCAAGAACCATGGCAAGAAATCAGTAACATATGGAAAATTCATAGGATACCAAAAAATATTCTCAGTGACTGCTAGAATTGCATCCTTTCCAGCTACTAATGGCAATTTAGTATTAAAGTCAACTATCAAATATGTCCACAGTTTCTCTAGAACCTCATTTGTTATCAACTTCTCTGCTGGTACTTCTGCCCAGTTTTTCATCTTCTGACATATATCACATCTGCCTATATATTTTTCTATGTCTTTTGTTATCCCTAACTATCAGTATTTTCTCATTACCAACTGCATTATCTTCTGTCTTCTTTTATATCCTGCTACTAATATATCTGTTATGAGATGAATTAAGGAATGGGACTTAAGAGATTTTTCTGGAATCTTATTTAATTTTTTTGAGATAAATTTCTTTTTTTCATTTTTTTAAATTTTTTTTCTAATTATTTTACCCTTTATTTCTTTAATGAAGAATATGACATGTGAACAATTATATAATCATGTCATATAACAAATTATTCATAGGTCTAGAACATTGGAAAAGGAATTAGAAGAAGTGATGTTAAGACATATGTCTATAGCATAGTGTTCTTATCGAGTACTTATGGCTGATGCATAGACTTTAGGATAGAGTTATTTAATATTAGCACAGACTATCTATCTATTGTATAAATAATGTAGTAATATAGTGAGGACTTCTTGTTGAGTTCACTTATGATCTCTATAAGATATTCACCTTCTAAGAGATTTACTTGTAGTGCTGCTATTGATCTTTGTGACTAGTAGTTGCCACAATAACATCATGGTACAACCAGATTATTTCTACTCTCAACTTCCCATTCTTTGGCAGATATACTTATTCTTCTTATAACACCAGGTCTTCTTCCACCTGCTATTTGTCTCCTTTTAATATTTTTACCTCTGCTTTCTTTATTTTCTCTATTACTCTAACCAATTCTTCATTCTTTTCTTTAGCTATTTTTATTTTTCTAATATATCTACTTCTGGTCCCTCTATTACTACTTCAGCTATACTATAAATCTATTGTTTTTTAATTAGTATCTAATTTTCATTGTTCTTTTCTACTCTTACTTTCCAGTCTAGTCTTTTACCGAGTCCATCTACTTTCTCCATTTTTATTCCTGGAACATGTTATGATCTGTCCAGACTTTGAACTTGAATTTTGTGCCTCTAATGAATATCTCCAGTTTTCTAATCCTCTTATTACTACCAATATCTTCTTATCATAAATCTTATGGCTCCTCTCTATCTCATTGAGCAATTTTGAGAGATAAGCTATAGATTTTCATTTCCCATCTTCATACTCCATAAATAACACCACTTCTATTGCATAATCTGACACAACAACTTCTATCCTTGTT
>JAJOHK020001379.1:0-13926 GCA_022457215.2 Leucocoprinus gongylophorus | reverse complement strand
CTAGGTAGAAATATAACATTGATGACACTTATCAAGTAATTCCTTCATGAAAGGAGAACAATCCTGGGTTAAATTCGAGAAAAGTTCTTTAATGACTTTCTATTAGGATTCCAATATTTGTTATATCTTCTACAGTTGTGTATGATGTGATTTCTAGATTTGATTGGATATTCTCCACAAGAACAAACAAAGGATTCTCTTGGAAAAAATCTTAGACAATATTTACCTATAGGAGCATGGATTTGTGATGGCTCTAGTCACTCTTGTATACAAAGTATTGGAATATCTGAGAAGATTGAGCCAGGTGCCATCTTTTGTATACATAGGCTTAGCAGGTAAATTTTTATTGTCATTAAGGTCTAGGAAATATTTTTCTTTATATTCTGATGCTTGAAATGTCATTTGCCATTTGTAAATAATTGAATTATATTTTTTTTAAGTCAACAATTTATTACATGGAGCATGATGGCAGTCTGTGCCTACAGAAGGAATTATGTATAGAGTATCAATATCCTAACCTTTTTTTATGTAGTTACCCAACACAAAGGACTACTAAGGAATTGAACCCATAACCTCAAGTAGGTTTGAGGTAGGCATAATACACATGAACAGAGGGCTCTTCCACTATGCCATCTCTCCCCCATTGAATCACATTCTTTCCTGCTAAAATCCCATAACAATTTATAGGAAAATAGGATTAATCTTAAACCATTTATTCTCATTTATAGTTGAGTGAAGAGGCTATTTAGCACTGCTAGGACAATTCCAAAACATGATAGAATTGCTAGAGCTTTTGTTAAAGAAAGCTTTAAGATCTTGAGATACAGCAATGGAGTACAATTAGTATAGATAGAAGAACAAACCAAAAATGCATCTTGCAGTATGAATAGTGTCAGTGATAATGGTGATACTTTCAACATTAGGGACATATATGGCTTGATTTATTCCACATTTAATTGGGAACAGTTTTGCTTCAGTAGAAGTGATGTTAAATACACAATAAATTGTTTTAGCTAGAATGTTTCAACTAGAATGAATATGAGATAGTGAGGTTGTGATGTTATTCTTGATGCTGACATTGAAAATAACAAGAATAGTATCTAAATTTCAAGAATTTTACCAAATGAGCAAATGTAAGCATTCATGACTTCAGTGTCTTATAGTTTACTATATGAAAAGAGAAACAATTAGAAAAATTGTCTACTAAACAAACCCAGGCAATAGTTCTTTATAAAGTTGATTAAAGGAAAGATGGACTTTGTTTAAATGATTGGTAGTGTTTACAATAGAACTTTTGATTTTTAAACATTGTCTATCTGTTAAGTTATCTATTAAGAGACAATAGAGTTTAGCCTTCTTCAAATGTTGATTATCTAAAAGTAAATTGATCACATGTTGTTTAGACAAAGATGTGACTCTTGGGTAATGTATTCTACTGACTTTGTCAAGATAAAGATGAATGGGAATAAGGCTAGCAATAGTCTCAACTTTCTATGATAAAGAAGTTTGAAAAGTGCTAGTGATTCAAAGTACCACTCTACATTATATCTTCTTTAGTTTTTTGAGAGAATGAAAGAGAGATGCTCCTTTGAAGTATGACAGTTGAAAATCATAAAGAGTGATGGGTATAATACATGTTTTGTAAAGAAGTTACTTATACAAAGGCAACAAATCTTGAGTAGAATTATCTAATATTTTCATATTATTAATGGTAGATAGGGCTTTGTTGGAATAAAAGTAAATATGTTGACAGAAGAAGAGTTTTCTGTTAAAGATGAAGCCAAGATACCTCTACTTGTCTTTTAGTTGTAGAAGAGGGCCTCTTAGTAGACCTAAATTCAGAGGAGTGAGATCATAATTCTTTGTGGATCTAGAAAAGTGAAACACCTCTGATTTGTTATATTCAATTATGAGACTGAACTATTCAAAAAGAGAAGAAATAATACTATAGCTATAAAAGAGATTTGCATTTGATTTTTCATAACTTTTTTCCTGAGAAATGAAAAGTTTATCATTGACAAATGAAAGAGTAGAAATAGAAATAGGAGATAAAATATTTTTGATTCTTTTCTCAATAATATGAAAAATATAGAGTGCAGACAAAATGGGGGATAAGATAGATTTTTGGCCCACACCTATATTAGTCCTGAAAGAGGAAGAAACAAAATTGTTCTATACATATTGAGTTTTTCTGTTAATTAGATAATTAGAAAAGAAAATAGAAATTCTGAAGTTAAATCCAGCTTTGTCTAAAATCAATGGGAGAAGCTAATGATTGAGAGATGGAAGAAACTAGGCAATATTGAAAGCTAAGATACTTATATGAAGGCTTTTGACCTATTTGGCATAAATTAAATGGGTTAGATATAAACCTGTGTCCAAGGTAGAATATTGTTTCAATTTTGATGAGCTACTATTTTATTTATTTATTGATTATGTTATAATAATTTTGTTTTGGTTCTGAAATTAGAAATAACATTTTAACAAAAACTACCAAATTAAACTTCATTGACAACAAGCTTGGTGTTATAACTCAAAACCCTTAGAGTTGGATTAAGAGGTAACCTTGTATTGGGTAACACAAGAGAACTCAATAGAGAACTCTTCTACAAACTAGTCTTCCTTTTATACTACTACCAATGGTTTGTGCTTGCTACTGTGCACTTTACCCTAAATAACCATGTATAGAACATGAGGTCAACATATGGTATCCATGTTGTATGACATCATTTGTTCTAGATTCTTCTACTTTGTTCTCTGTGTCTTGTGACCTAACCCTAACCCTATGTTCTAAAAATAGAAAATTTAAGAAAATAAAAAGAAAAAGAAAATGGAAAATGAAGTAAAGAGAAATTAAGTCCACCATTTGTGAACTTGACACTTAGTGTTGTAGTAACCACTAGTCACAAAGACTAATAGTAGTATGAATGGTAAATCTCTTAAAGTCAGATATCTAGTAGGAAGTTCACAAGAGAACTCAACAAGGAGTCTCTGCTAAATTAGAGTCCTATATATACAAAGTACACATGGTCTATACTATAACCTTATATTCACCTCATTTCCTACTCAAGGCCACCATATTGTATATATATGCCCTGACATTATCTTCCAGATTCTTCCATCATATTCTAGGCCTATAATGTCACATCATGTGACCTGTCATGTGACTGCAGTGTCATGTGCCTCTTCATTGTCCAAAACAAAAACAAAAACAAAAGAAAAACAAAATCAATATAAAATCAGAAAAATAAAATAAAAATTGTTAGTGTCCAAAGCATCTTATAACACTTGGCTTTGGCATATCTAATAAAAAGAACATTAAGTCATCATACAGTCCATTAATATTAACAATTGATATTACAGAAATAGAGGTACAATGAATTTAGGTAAATAAAATTAAAGACTAATGAATGAATTTGAAGCCTTTCACTAATGACTTTCTCTATCAGTTTTCTAAGCATGTTGAGAAAAACAATGGGACAAAAGGTCTTGGGCAAGTCATATGCCAGTTTATTTGGTTTGAGAATTATGATTAGTATTAATTTCTTGAAATGTGAGGGTCAGAACCCAATAATGTAGATAATGACTCTAGGATGTTTATTTTTGTTAATTGATTATCTTGAAAAGGTAATCTATGAAGGATGATTGAAAGTACCAATGATTTTTTTGCTCTCTTCAGATAACAAGCTAGAAATATTAGTGAGGAGATGGCTTTTATATATATTTTGTGAAAAAATTTGAAGATTTTTTTAATTTATTGTTTTATTCTGCCCATACTTAAGCAAATTGAATTAGCTCTAATTTCTTGGAGCTCTTGTAAGTTTTTGTTGTACTAGTTACAGTTCAATTTATATTTCCAGAAAGAATAATTTTTGCTGTCTGTCTGGTAATCATCTTTGCAATTGGTATATATAGACATGGCTCACCTTTTGTAGTTTTGAGTCTTGGGAGGTTTGTTTTGAAGTTGGTCTTGCAACACCAAGCTATGTCTCTATGATGTTCTAGTTTATAGTCTATTGTACTTTGGACATTTAGTGCTATGCATACAGCATACAAATGTGATATAACTCCATCTTCAGCAATTTTTGCACCAAAGAATACCTGGATTCATGTTCACATCACAGATCATAGTAATATAGCTTCTGATGTTAAAGTACTTATGATTAATATCTTTATATTTGAGTTATTTTGGGAGATTTACATCTTTGACAAAGTATGGGATATCAAGAATTTTCAGATATAATTTTGATTAAAGGAGCCTGGAGCTCATGATTTCACTGTGATCAATGACATTTGGTTTCTTGAGATATTGTTTAATGATATTCAAGTTAAAAGTAGTTGCAATCTTGTTAGTGGTTAAAAGAAGATCTTTGTTGTCTGATCAAATAAAATTGATGGAGATTTCAGATTTGACTCTTTTTAAGAGTCTGTTGATGTTTGAAATATAAGTGCTAGCTTTGATCATTATTCTTTCAGAGTTGTTGGAGCCTATAAGAATGATAACTTGTTTTCTTGAGGGACTCTTGATGATTATATTGAGCTTTGGTTTTTCTTTCTAACTCAAATTGTTCATTAATTTGTAAATTTCTAAAACTTTATTAGTGGAAAGCTTCAAGAAGACATCTTTGATCTTGATTATATCCTTAATATTACTCATTAATGCTTGTATATATATAAGCTTGTTCAATTAGGAGTACAAAATTGACACTTGATTTTTCCTGAAAAATTTTAACTTGGCCAAAACACTTTTGCTTAGCCTAGGAGAAATAAGAGGAGGAATTCTTGGAATATTAGTCTATTTATCTTTAAACTCATTGTTTGGAACATTTTTCTTAGTTGGTTTCTTGTTGAACTATGTTGACACATATTGCCTGAATAATTTGTTGTCTTAGATTGCTACTAATTTGTTCTATCCAGACTTATAAATAACTGATAGAAATTCCCATACCACAAATCCAAACTCAGAAATCTGAGAAATATCATCTGTAGTCTTATCTTCTAGTTTATGTTGCCTAATAAAAGTAGCTATCCTAAGTAATAAGCAGATGATGTTTTTAGCATTACCTTCCAAATATTCATTTAAGCCAAAAAGAGAAATAAGGTAAAATTGCCATCTCATAATTGTGAATCAGCAGGTTATAATTGAAGGTATAATACCTTGTGAAGCATACATATTGTTGGTGATGTTTGCATATAGTTCAGGCATAGATTTTATAAGAGACATTATAATTGTAGAGACATTCATTCCTTCTTTTACTGTTGTATAAGAAAGGGCTAGTGATTAAGAGCTTTCATTGTTGACTTGTTTGGCCCATGTAGGGTAGTTAGCTGGAGCTTTGACTCTTTCCACATAATCTATAGAAAATACTTGAGAATGTGTTGACAATTCTCTAGAAGAGTTAGAGCTTGGAGAGACCAACTAATCTTTAGTCTTGTCCATTTTAATATCTATTTGTTGAGATGTAGAAGATGCTAGTTGAGTATTTTAAAGGTTAGAAGGAGGTAGAAACAATGTATTTGCTAATTCTCTAATAAGTGCTACTATATAAGATAGTGGTATAAAAGAAAGAAGTAACTTAGCTTCAGATGACTCTTGGTTGCTTTAGAAATAACATTTAATCATTGACAAATATGCTATTCTGTGAGCAGTGACCTATCAAGATAAGTGAGAAACATTTGTAAAACAATATGCAATCATTAGTGTTAATTGTGCTTGAAAAAGAGCTGAAAGTGTGGTTGAAAGAAAAATAAACAGTGGATAGCCAGTGATAAATGTTATAATTTTGGATTACAACTTATTGTACAACACAGTAATATAACTCAGTACATAGTATAGGCATGACTTGAGGAACAAGGATATAGACTATAAGAAATGATATTTAAGTCATAGTAGTATGATAGTATTCTTTAGTCTTAGTATGATTATTTATAGTTATAGATCTCACTTTCCAAACACTGGACTGCAAGGTTTTGCAATATAAAACTAAGACTTACTATTATCTCTTGACTTCCATTCAAAGGTATTAGAGAGATGTGATTTATTAAAAGTATGATCTTCTTAGTCATATCATAATATTGACTTAATTTCAGGACTGTTACATAATTATATATTATTGTTGTTTATTTCTATTTTCTATACTATAAAAAGCAAACTAGTGCTGAGACATAATGAACATTCCAAGTAATTATGCTCTCTTAGCAGAGTAGTATCTATTAGAATAACTAAGAGTAGAAGTACAAAGATGGTGCTTCAAGCTCTAGGAAAACCTAAGTCTATTAACAAGTACTACCTATTATATAACTCATCTTTAGGAAAATATAAGAGAACAAAATGAGATCTCCTGGAAGTAACAGCTATCCTAAGTACTTCTACCAGTTTATAGCAATTAGGTAGAACTTGTATTGTTTAACACAAGAGTGTTGAGTAAGAAACTTGAGCAAGAGTAGCTGTAGCTAGAATAAAGATGACTTAGTCTTTATAACACAAAACTAATATACTTAGAATAAAAGTAACTAGATACATGTTAGATAATAGAGATACTTTTGTACTTAGAACTCTATTGAGTTCTTTTATGTTAATCATAATATAAGGTTCTTTTTCTGACTTGACACTTTAAGTCTTAAATTGTAATATTAGAACTTGATTACTTATCTTTGAGACCACCTAACTTAGAGCCTTCTTTTTTTTTACTCTCTATTCATTCTTGACTGGTAGTTAATATAACTGCTAATCACTCTTGGTATGGAAGCTAGACCCCAAGTATAAAGGGGAGCTAGTTGCTCAGTACAAGTTATAGATGATAGTGTTGTAGCAACTACTTGCCAAAACAGTACTTGTGATATGCTGACTTCAGCAAAGCTCTCAGTTGGCTATCTAGTAGTGGGGATTACAAGAGAACTTGACAAGGAGCCCTCGCTGCATTGCTACTCTATTTATATAAGTTACAGATGGTCCATGCTACAACAATGTGTCTACCTCATATCTACTCTGCAGTGACTGTGCAAGACTGTACATCCTGCTCTAATGTCTATGTATCCTATATGTGGTAGCAATGTGGTATACATGTTCTCTGACATCATTGTCTAGGCTTTTCTAGTCTTGTAGACTCTTCTAGACTGTTCCAGACCTATGATATCATCTTACATAACTTCCAGGTCATATGCTCTTTTCCCGTTATAGACTAATGATAATACTACTGTCCTATTTCTGTCCATTAACCCTAACCCTAAAGTCTGTCCATATACTCATCTTATAACAGATAGTAATCAGACTTAGACCACTATCTAAATATTACTTATTGTTTAATCAGATGGTATTGAGTAGAATATTTGTATCTTTTCATATAGAAGCTCTTTATTACCGTGTCTATCTATAACCTATATATATAAGAGAATGGTAGGTGTTCTTTAGATCCTGTCTAGAATAGGATAACCTTCTTAGATCAAAATTTTATACAATTTCATTATAGTAGTAGTCAGTAGTATAGATAGTTAGTAGATAGTATAAAGTAGAACAAGAAGACAGCCCATTAATATTTACAAAGTATTAAAAACTCAAGATTTTAAAGTTGGTTAAGAATAAGAACCTTATATTAGGATAAATATAAGAGAACTTAATGGGATTCCAAGTATAAATCTATCTACCTTATATATACTAGACTTAGTCACTGGTCTATGCTATACTTCCATTAGCCTACCTTAAAGAGCCATATATTTTTCTTAAGATTAATATATACAATATATACTGTATAATATTATCTTGTTCCAGGATCTTCTATAATATCCTATTGTGACTTGTAACTGTGATATTATTTGTATGACATGTGACTGATGTGTGACACTGAGTCATGTTATATGACAGTTTGTTATTATGCTTCTCCTAACTCTAAGTCCCAAAATAAGAAAATAAATAAAAATAAAATAAGAAAATAAAATGAAAATAAATCAAGTTCATCATCTTCAACTCTAACATAGAGATTAATTCAAGTGTGGAATAAAACTCTGAGAGAGAGACTAGTACTAACTCTACCTTATTTTTTTATACTTCATCACCTCTCACTCTGCCATTTCTTTCATCATCACCAACATTAATTAATTTACTATTAATCTACTACAATATGAACTAATATAGCTCAATTAATTTGGAGTAGCTGGTCTGACAGCAACAAGAGCAAATAGCTGCTTTACAAGTACTGATAGCTCAAGTAGAACTAGGAGAAGGAGAAGTAGCAGCAGTTCTCTGACCCAACACTGGATCAAATATAAACATAGCTAAACCACCAATATTCAATAGAGAAGCAAGCAATATTTCAGGATTTTTGACAGTACATAGACTTCTTATTAGGATAAAAATAAGAAATGACTTGGTAAAGAAGCAGGTATAGTGGGTATTGCTATATATATAGAAAGAATCAGTAGATATTTGGAAGGAAATATTATAGAAGATTTAGAAAGTAGAAGCTCAAGTTATGCAATAGTTGGAGAGTTTTTATCAGACTTGAAAGAAGAATTTGGTGGAGAAGATGATGAAACAATAAAGATAGCAGAGTTGGAAAAGATAGAGTAAGAAAGTAAGACAATGGAAGAGTTTGTACAGAGAATAACAAGAGAAAGTGGATATGAAGGAAGACTACTGATTGAGGAGTTTAAAAGAGAAATGAATAGAGTGATTAGAAGAAAGTTGATGAAGACAAAAAGACCTTCTAGGAGTATTGAACAGTAGTATGAGAGGGCAACAAATTTGAATAGGTACTAGAGAGAAAGTAGAAGAGAGAAAGAAAGATTAAGGGAAAGAAGAGAGGTAAAAGCTTAGACTCCAAGGATAAATATACCAGCAAATATTGGTGAGGTACAAAGATAATAATAGTCCTAGTCTCAAGTTTGGCCAAAAAGACAGGAGGTTTAACGATAGGCACCAGCAGAACCTACTCCAATAAAAGAAGTAGAGAAAATAAACATAGTTATGGTGAGCCTAAATAAATAGGCAGTGTTATGGTACACTTGGACACTAGCATTTTTCCTTTCTTTTTCTTTTATCTATTTTTCTTGATTTAATATTTCTTTTCTTTTAATATTTCTTTACTTTTTCTTTTTATTCTTTTTGATAATGAAGAGGCATGTGACTGCTGTCACATAACATATCACATAATGTCATAGGCCTAAACACTAGGAGAAAGAACTAAAATGATGATGTCAGGGCATATGTATATAGTATGGTATTCTTATGGAAGACATAAGGTTGATGTATGATAGAAGCATGGACTGTACATAAACATCAGGATAGGACTACTTATCATTAGCACAGACCATCTATAAATAAGGTAGCAATATATCAGGGACTCCTTGCCAAGTTCTCTTATGATTCCCACTTGATATTTGCCTTGAGATTTATTACTTGTGATACTATTGGTCTTTTGACTAGTGGTTGCCACAACAGGCAGTATTTGTGTCTAAATGTGCTATAGATGTAGATTGAGAAAGGAATTGTTATAATTGTAAGGGATTTGTTTATATCACAAGAAACTGTAAAAATTAGAGAATCATTGAATGAGAAAGGAGATTGGAATACAGGAATAATTTGAACAATAAACATAGTAATTTAAATAGGAAAGAGAATCTAATGAAGAATCATTAGATTCTAGTACAAATAAGTTTACAATACTTAGTAGAGTAATAAAAAAATATGTCTTACTGTAATCTAAACAATGGTGACATATTGAGAGAAGTCACAGTAAAGATCAGATTAGAAAAAAATGTTATATAGAAAGAAGTGACAGTAAAAGCATTGTTAGATAGTAGAGTAACAGAGTTGGTTATAAGCTTGGAGTTTGCAAGGAAGCAAGAGTTTAAGTTGAAGAAAATAGAAAGACCAATATATATAAGGAATGTGAATGGTTCCTTCAACAAGAAGGGACTTATTGAGCATATAGTAGAGATAAATATTTATTACCAGTAGTATAAGAAGAGAATAGAGATTAATGTGATTGTGGAATAGAAGTGGAGTGTAATTTTGGGAATGCTGTAGCTTACTTGTCACAATCCTGAGATTGACTGGAGAACAGGAGAGATAAAGATGATGAGGTGTCCAGAAGAGTGTGGAAAGCAGTGAAGATCAAAACAAAGAAAACTGGGATGGTAAAAAACAAAAGAAAGAGGAGAATAAAGAAGAAAAAGATAAGAAATAAGAAGAGAAGAAGCAGAAGAAGGAGAAAGAAAGAAAAAGAAAGAAAAAACCAAAAAATGAAAGGATGATAGAAGTAAAGAAAATAGCAAAGGAGTAGGAGATTTGGAATAAGGAGGAAGAAATAGCCAAGTCTGAAGAAGAAACCAAGAAATTGATATATCAAAGGTTCTACAAGTGGATCCACATTTTTGGAAAGAAAGCATATAAGAGAATACCAATAAAAAAGTTATGGAATCATGTAATAGAGGTAAAGAAAAGATTTGTACTGAGAAAGAGAAAGGTATATCTACTGTTGAGAGAAGAAAGAGAAGAGGTGTGCAAGTTCATTGAAGAACAATTGAGAAAAAAGTATATCAGACCCTCAAAGTCATCTTGAATAGCACTAGTGTTTTTTGTAGGGAAGAAGGATGGAAATAAGTATATGGTTTAGGACTATAGGTACTTAAATAAATGGACAATTAAAAATAATCACCCTTTGTCTCTTATTTTGGATATTAAAGAAAATATTGGTGCTAAAAAAGTATTTACTACCACAAATAAGCTACTCACTGGTTGTGATACTTGAACTGAATAGTGTTCCAGAGATTCAGTATAAGAATGTGATGATGACAGATGATAAAAAGTATCAACAAGAATAATTGACATTGTTAAGTCTAAGGTTTAGTTCCTAGATATAAAGATATATATACAAAAGAGTGATGGTCTATATACAAGCTGTTGCCATCACATGATCAAAACTTATATCTGATAGGAGCTGTCATCTGTCATAGCAGCTGTTAGGCTAATTTTAGAAGATAACTAATTATGTCACTATATTGATATGCTTGTATTTCTACCAATACTTATTACTTTGTGACATATTATATATTATTGGAAATAAATTGATGAGGACTTTCCAACACAAGTTCAATTGTGTGAATCTGTTCAGCCATTCTTGAGATATTAGCAGACGAAGCTTTTACAGCTATTGATGGCCTGATATCTCAGTCATTTGTTGTCACTTTTGTGCATCCCACATATATGCAGATAGCCCTTATTTAGGGCTTTCCAGCACAACTTAGTTTGTGAAAATCGGTCTACTGGTTGTAGAGATACAAGCTGAATAAAGTTTGTAACATTTACTAAGTTAGATTTACAATAGGGACATAATAATGTATAAGTAAAGGAGGGAGACAAGTGGAAGGCAACATTCATGATTCCAGAGAGGTTGTTTGAACCAACTGTAATGTTCTTTGGACTTACAAACTCCCTAGTAATGTTTCAAACAATGATGAATGAGATCCTTTAGGACTTGATCAATACTGGAAAAGTAGCAAGTTTCATAAATAATATTATTTGTATATGAAACCATCAAAGTCCAAGTAGAAGATTAGAAAAGTAAGATTTTTATGGGTAATGATCAGACTAAAGGAAATTAAGATAGAGAAAGAAAATGTAAAGAAAGTGTTGGACTAGTCAACTTCTAAAGGAGTCAAGAATATACAGAAGTTTTTAGGACTTGCCAACTACTATTTGTGGTTCATAAAAGATTTCATGTCTATAGCTGGACTATTACATGATCTGGTGAAGAACGATCAGAAGTGGGATTAGACAGAGAAATAAGAGAAGGCATTCAAGGAGCTGAAAGAGAGATTTACAAAAGAACCGGTGTTAGCAGCACTAGATTTAGATAAAAAAATTAAGAATGGAAGTTAATGTGTTGGATTATACAATGGGAGAGGTTTTATCTATGGAGTGTAGGGATAGACAATGGAGGCCTGTAGCTTACCTCTTAAAGTCTCTCAATGAGACAGAGAGGAACTATGAGATCCATGACAAGAAAATATTAGTAGTAATAAGAGGATTATAAAACTAGAAATATATACTAGAGAGCACAAAATTTAAGTTTGATGTCTGGACAGATTATAAGAACTTGAAATATTTCATAAAAGTGCAAAAGATGAATAGAAGACAAGCTTGTTGGATATTATACCTATCAAGATTTGACTTTACCTTGAAACATGTTTCAGAAACAAAAATGGAGAAAGTGGATAGACTTAGTAGAAGACTAGACTGGAAAGTAGGTATAGAAAAGGATAATAAAAACCAAAATTAATAGCTAGAAGTAAAGATGAAGAGGTAGTTAAAGTAGTAGAAGAGATAAAGAAGGCAAGAGTTAAGGTATTATAAGGAAAGGAGTGGCAGATAGAGGGAGATTTGGTGTTAATAAAAGAAGAATTATATATACTGAAGAATGAGGAACTGAGAGTAGAGATAATCCAGTTGCACTATGATGTACTGGTGGCAGGACATGGAGAAAAATGAAAAACAACAGAACTAGTAACAAGGAATTACTGGGGGCCAGAAGTGACAAAATATGTGGGAAAATACATAGATGGTTGTAATTTATGTCAGAGAATGAAGAATAGAATAGAGACACCAGTGGAAAAGCTGAAGTTGAGTGAAGTACTGGAGAAACTGTGAACACATCTGATAGTAGACTTCATCACAAAATTACCATTAGTAGTTGGGAAGGATACAATCCTAGTAGTCTGTTTAGAAATAATGTGTGGAAGTTACATGGATTGCCAAAGAGTGCAGTCTTAGACAGAGGACCACAATTTGTAGCAGAGTTGAATAAAATGTTGGGAAATAATATTTATAGTTCTTCATTGATCATATATAAAAGGATTGGCCAGAATGGTTGGTGATAGCAGAGTTCACAGTTAACAACAAAATACATTCAGCAACTAAGATGTTTCTGTTTATGGTGAATTATAGAAGAGAGTTAAAGATAGGAGTAGATATAAAAAGAAAGGGAAAAGTAGAGAAGACAATAGATTTGCTAAAAGGATGAAAAAGGTGTAAGAGAAGGCTAGAGCAGTGTTGAGGAAAGCATAGGAAAA
This sequence comes from Leucocoprinus gongylophorus, assembly GCA_022457215.2. Classification (NCBI taxonomy): domain Eukaryota; kingdom Fungi; phylum Basidiomycota; class Agaricomycetes; order Agaricales; family Agaricaceae; genus Leucocoprinus; species Leucocoprinus gongylophorus. Next base: position 858 of record JAJOHK020001379.1, on the reverse strand, counting down.
GATAAAACAACAAGCAGATAGGAGAAGAAAGAAAGTAGAGGAATATATTAGATATGGTTTACACCTTATTATCTAAGATACAGAAGAGACATCTCAGAAGTCCAGAACTAAGTAATTTGCATTATCTAAGAACATGGAAGATAGAGCAGAATAATCTTTTGCTTTAGCTTATATACTACATCTTTATGAATTACACTGGTTATATATTTTGAATCAAGGACTGGGGACTTAGAGGGTGGAATACCCTCAGATGGTGGCAAGGTATGTTGTTGCTAACATTAGAAGAAGAATGCTAATTTTAGTTGATTTTCAGGATGACTACTATTGTATAAACTACTAGATTATATACTAGTCAGTATACTTAGGATAGCTATCTGGAATATAACTGCTAAGCAAGTTACTCTGATTACTAGTGATTCTTGGATATCAAAGAAGAGAGGTCCATGAAGTTGTTTTGGACTAGTGAGTATATCTAAGGTGAAATGAACAAGTTTGTTCTACACCAGAAGAGATTGTGAGAATAGGTGATTATCTGTGGATTGGGATAGATAAGATCAGAGTATAGGATATGATAGAATGGAAGAAAGATGATAAGATGATGTTGAGTATGAAAGATTTGGTGTTTAAGGAAAGACTAGCAAGGTATCACAAATAAGATACTCACTGGTTGTGATACTGGAGCTGAATAGTGTTTCAGAGGTTCAGTATAAGGGTATGATGACTGACAGATGATGAAAAGTATCAACAGGAATAATTGATGTTGTTAAGTCTGAGGTCTAGCCCTCAGACACAGAGGTATATATACAAAAGAGTGATGGTCCGTGCGCAAGCTGTTGCCATCACATGATCAAAACTTGT
>JAJOHK020001378.1:0-13929 GCA_022457215.2 Leucocoprinus gongylophorus | reverse complement strand
CTTGTCTTATTAATAACCTTGTAAACTTCTTTGATCTTCTTGGTTGAAAGATTGGGAAAATTATCCTTGATTTTGACAATTTCTTTGATATTCAAAGAGAATGCTTGAGCATACAATTATTCACTCTATGTGTTAGGTTTTTTGGCTGGCTTTTTATCTTTTTCTTTGTGAAACTCAGACTTCTCAAGAATTTTTTTACTAGGTCTTGATAAAATTAGTAGAGGAACCCTAAAAATTTCTACTCTTTTTTCAGAATTGTTGACTTTTCTCTTTTTGTTAATATTTCCTTGTAAATTTTTTAGTATAAACTTTGTAGAAACATACTGTTGGAATGATCTATTGTTGTCATTAGTCTTTAAGTTGTTCTATTCCAACTTATAAATGAATGAGTTAAAATTCCAAGCTGCTTGTCTGAATTCTACAATAGCAAGTATATTTTTCTTGGTTTAGTCAAAAAAGGCTCTACTTCTAATAAAATTAGCCATTCTAAAAAGTAATGTTGAAATATTGTTGGAGTTGATTATGACAAATTTGTCAGTTCCAAATAAGAAAATCAGAAGTGTAGTATCATTCTAAGAGTTTAGTTCATCTGGTTGATTTTCTATATATGGAATAGAAGGGAGTTCTATGTTATAAGATGAGAGTATGGACAGACTTTGGCTAGGGTTAGGATTAGCCAGACATAGATAGATAGTATTATTATTAGTCTACAATGGAGGAAGAGCACATGACCTGGAAGTCATGTGATAGAATCTAGAATGGTCTAGAAGGATTGAGAGGAGTCTAGATCAGAGTTAGGGTTAGGGATGATATCAAGAGACTATGATTTCTCATGGTGTATACATGGTGCACACATGTACAGCAAAGATTAAGAGTATAACATCAAGGCACATATATACAGTATGGTGGTCTTAGTAAGAGGACATGAGGTAGAGGCATGGATATTAGGACAGGTAGATGTTGTTGTAGCACGGACCACTTGTAACTTATATAAATAGAGAAGCAATGCAGTAAGGGCTTCTTGTCGAGTTCTCTTGTAATCCCTACTACTAGATAGTCTTCTGTGAGCTTTGCTGAAGTAAGCATACTACAAGTGCTGTTCTAGCGAGTGGTTGCTACAACATTCTAGACCTTATAAATAATATGTGTCCATGTCTGTATTATTGATGCTCTTGCCATTAGAAATATATATGTTTTCTACACCTATAGCCTTATTGTAAGTAGTATTATTCTTTATTTCTGGGTTAGCATAAAATAATATAAGTCTTTATAAATTGTTGGTTTCCTGTTCTCCAACTTGGTTAGCCTAAGAAAAGTTTTTGCTCTAGGCTTTCATTCTTTTGACATAAGAAATAAAAGACATACTTAAATGTGCTAATATAATTCTAGAGCTATTAATACTAACATTGGCTGATCTACCTCTATGAGTATTGATTTATATATCCATATTTATGTTATATCGTTTTGATAGGTTAAAATAAGTACTAATAATAAAAGAGAACAATATATTCATTGATTCTCTGTTAAATACTACTATACAAGATAGTAGTATAAAAGAAAGAAATATATAACTAACCCCTAGCTCTAAGTCCAAAAGATAAGATAAAATAAAATATAAAATAAAATAAAATAAAATAAAATAAGAAAAGAAAATACAAATAAATAAAGTTTACCATCTTTAATTTTAATAAGAGATAATAGCTAGTGTTTTTTAGTTAGTAAAATAATAGTATAATAAAAGTAAATAGTTAGGATAAGGAAAAGAGAATAATAGTTACTGATATTACAACAATAGAAATATAAAATAGGTTGAATATAAACTTTGATATAATAGAAGAGTAGGAAATAATATAGTTATTAGAAGTAGTTAAGAAGAATAAAGAGATAATGACAATTATATATAAACAGATAATGATGCTGATAGAAAGAAATTAAAAGAAGAAAAAAGAAAAAAGAAAGATAATAATAAAGAAAATACAAGTATTATATGCCAAGTTTACCTCTATAAATAATCTATTTTCAATAATAGTATTACTTCCAATCAAACTTTATAAACACTCAGTCTTTTATAGTAGAGTTTACTTCTACATCAACTCAGTCAATATCTCTTTGTAGATCAATCTAATCAATTATCTGCCCAGCTTAAAGCTGAATCTAAATACTGATCTTACTCAATATTATTATAAAATAAACTACTCACTTTTTTTATGATATCTAAACCTTGGTTATACTCTCAGAAGTTCAATAATAATAATAATAAACAAAGATATAATTGATAAGAGATAAATAATATTGTTAAGTCTAAGATCTAATTCTCAGATATAGAAATATATATACAAAATAGTAATGGTCTGTATATAAGCTGTTTTTATTATATGATCAATACTCATATCTGATAAGGTTATTATCTGTTATAGCAGATATCAGGCTAATTTTAGAAGATAACTAATCATGTTACTATATTGATATGCTTATATCTCTATGAATACTTATTTCTATATAGAAAAGCAAAGAGAACTAGAAGGAGTACTATATGGATAATTGACCTTAGCTTTAATAGATAACATTACACCCAGCCTATTTGTCACATAGTTATAATTTTGGATAAAAGAAGCTCAGAAAGACTTAAAACAAGTATAACACAAGTCCAAGTTGATTATCAGACTAAGAAATTATATATGGTGACCAAGTTCTTAAATATAGAAGTATAGATCTAATAATACTTTACTACTAAATATACTCTAGGTTGTTAAATACTATAGAGATTGTCTTTTAGAACTTTATGAGATTGATGAAGAATACAAGATTTAGTCCTCAGATTGATGGATAATTAGAAGAGAGTGGGAAGAGTGCAAATATTGGATGATATGTAACAATATAATATATAATATATTATTAGAAATAGTTTGATAAGCACTTTTTAATACAAGTTTAATTATATAAATCTGTCTAGCTATTCATAAGATAATAACCAACAAAACTTGTAATTACTAATGGTCTAATATCTTAGTTATCTGTTGTTAATTTTATATATCCCATATATATACAAATAGCCTTTTTTCCAGTATAACTTAGTTTGTAAAAATTAAACCACTAGTTGTAGAGATACAAGTTAAATGAAGTTTGTGACAAATATGAATAACTGCATAACTATATAGTATTAGGCATAGTTTATACTAGAGAACAAAAGTCTATAGAGTTTGCTTAGAATTTGTTCTAAATATAGAAATCTGTATAAAGAGTATAGTGTTACAGACTTTCCAGAACAATCTTGGCTTCAGCTTATATATTATATTGTTTGTCTGCTATATGATTACAACTTCAAAAAAGAAATCAAGTTTAAGAGAAGTGAGTTTTAATAAGAAAGTATATTATTATAAAATACCAGAGTTAATATTTAATAATGTTTGGTTATCAGACTAGAAAATACAATGTATTTACTAATCTTTATACATATAAAACTAAAGGAGAGCTCAAGTGTCTTAGAGTATAGTTCTAAGCAGAGATATTAGTGATAAGATACTAACAAAAGATTGAGATAGAAAAACTCTGTTATAAAAAACTAAGTTTTTGTGAAGTTTGGACAGAAGTTAATATTACCATGAAAAATAAGTCATAAAATAACACTACTATAGAAAATAGGCTATTTTTAGAGTTAAACTTAGTATATGATAGTATTCTCCTCTTAGAACTGAATCTTTGAAGTTTTATTTAGTTTAAATAGAAAACCTATAATAATACTACTATATTCCTATCTCAATTTTCCTTAATCTTAGAACTTGATACTGAAATATATCAGTGTGATAAAATATAGCATTAACATACTAAAGAATAAGAAATTCTAGCCTACTTAAAAAAGATAGTAAGAGACTAACATACTAAGTATATAGCAAAAAAAGCTAGAGTCAAAAAAATAGTTATATAAAAGTAGTATGAGAATTATTAAGTTTCTCTTATTTTTCTATTTCAATTCTTCTCTATTTCTTTTTCATTTTGAATTTATTAAAGAAAACAATGTAATATCACACATAACTGCCAGAATGGTCACAGTCACAGTCACAACATTATATAACACCTAGAAAAATCTTTCTAGATAATATATTATATAATATAATAACTCTTATATATATAACTCATAGCATTTAAAGTAGGTATGTATACAAACTATGTACTAGAAATATATAGAGTAGATTTAATTATACTAAAAATTCCCTTGAGTTTTTTAATATTAACTAATATAAGATTCTTCTTTTGTTCTAAATTTTGGACTCAAGTTGTAATAGAAGAGGCTTCAGCTCAAGATATTAGCATGAGGTACCAATATAATAGAAAGTGTTGAGATCTCTCCAATTATAGGGACAAAACAAAACAAGAAAGTTGTAAAGATCTTTTTGAAGATGAAGCTAATTTGTAGCTATCAAAAAAGACCAAAGAGAAGCAAGTTAAAAAGAGCCACAATAAGAAAACAGTTAAAATAAGGGGAAATAATCCCTATAAGAGATGTGTGTAGACTGGACATGAGTATTTAGTCCATTATAGCAAGTAAGTAGTATTTTTCCTAATTTACTAATTTTTTTTACTGAAGTTTCTTTTTCTGCAGTTAATCCTTATTTTGTATAGAATATATTGCTATTAAATAGTAGTACATCTCTACCCAAGAAAATATTGTGGGCCCTAGAAAAGTAAATTCTGCATAAGATGAAGTTCTTAATACTATTAAAAAGACACTTTGAGAATTAGTCAACAAGTATTATAGAATTGAAAAGTTCTAGAGAAACTTAGTAGAATGTCAAGATCAGAAAAAATAGTTGGGAAAAATCTGAAAAGATCTGAAAAAGTGATAGTAGTAATAGTAGTACAAATGCTATCTTCTATCTTCTATTAGTGTTAAAATTGTTTAGTATTACTGAAATAAATTTTTTTTGTTTAGACTTGACTGAGTAAACTAAGAAAATTTAAGATAGTTAGAAAAAAAATAAAACAAGAAAACAAAGACTGAAAGACAAAAAAAATACTATGAATTATATATAGGTTAGGATTAGATAGAAAAAATAAAGACAAAAATACAAAGAGAAATCCTGTCAGAAGTATATTGAGGCCAGAATTAGACTTGCAATAGTGTGATCAAGACAAAAGAAGAAAGCTAGGCTTAATAGAATATATAATATGGAAATTAGAGACTAAGTTTGTAGTATAAGTAAGTTCAGTAAAAGAAACCTACTTATATTTGTTTTCAGTGTCTTCATATTCTAGTCAAATAATCTTGTAGAGAAGCTTACAAGTCTATTAGTAGTCAATTTTGAAGTTGTTACATACTATCCAACATCTACACTCTTTCCACCCTCTTCTAGTATGAATCACACTTCATTCCAATCACCTATCAACATAAGAACCAAACTCTTTATTCCTCATCAATTTCATAGAGTTCTAAATAATAGTTTTTATAATGTATGACAATCTAGAGTATGTGCAGTAGTAGTATTATTAGAAAATACTTTCTATATTTAAGAATAATAGCCACTGTATATAATTCTCTAGTCTGATAATTAACTTATAATTATGCTATACTCACTTTAAAACTACCTAAATCCTCTTTTTCTGAAATATAACCATGCAATGAGATTAAGCTAAGTATAATATCTTCTATTAAAACCAAGATCATCTTATCTACATAAGTACTACTTCTAACTCCCTTCTGTTATTATCTTCTATTCAGACACATCATGTTGTGGCAACCACTAGACCAATGTCCAATAGTAACACAAGCAATAAATCTCAAGGGCAGATATCTAATAGGGAACATGAGTTATGTAATTCACAAGAGAACTTGATAGGGAACCACGGCAGTATTCTACTGACTATTTATATAAACTATCTATGGTCCATGCTATGACTACATATCTGCTGTGCATCCTACCCTAATGTCCATGCCCTGTCCTCATGTCTATTACTAATCTACCTTATGTCCTATTACTCATCTACCTTATGTCCTATTACTCATCTACCATATATCTATCTCAAAGCCAGCATGCCATATACATGTGCCCTGATATCATGTCCTAAACCCTACTCTTCATCTCTATTGTCCATGCATGTACCATATATACACCATAAGGAAACCATGCTATTAACATGTTCCTTAACATTACTCCCTCTCTAAACTCTTCTCAATCCTTCTAGACCATAGATCCTTCTAGACTACTCTAGACTATTCTAGGCCCTATGACATAATGTCATGTGACTTCCCAGTCATATGCCTTCTCTCTCTCTTGTCATAGACTAATAATATCACTATCTACAAATATCTTACTAAAGTCTGTTCACATTTTCTTATCTTATAACATATCATCTATTCTATCTTCTATACTATTTACAAATATTACTAGTAAGTATACATCATTCTTAACACTCATCCATTCTGATGTGTTGGAGATCTGATTACATAAGCATAGAATGATAGTGCTTTAGTAATCAGAAACTAATAGAAATAAAGAGACTAATCTAGTAATAACAGTAGATCATAAACTTCAAAAGTCCAGAGTATATCAAAGTGTTAGAGATGAATCACACTTGCTGTATTATCTGCAATAGCAGCAAGGAAGATAGGATGGGAAAGGAACTTAGCAAGTTGAATGACAAGAAAGAGCTAGAAATGATACTATGTATATAAGATGATCTTGGCCTCAATAGATAACATTGTGTTTAGTCTATACATTATATAGCCATAATTTCAGATAATAGAAGGTTCAGATAGAAAAGTATGAGTATGGCACAATTCAAGTTGATTATCAGACTGAAAAACAATATATCACAACTATATTCTTAAATACAGAAGTGACAATCTAATAATATTTACTTTGCATATACTCTAGATAGTCAGTCACTGCAAGGGTTGTCATTTGGACTTTATGGATTAATAGTAGTTGGAATTGGAATGTTATCCACACTGAAAGCATAGATGTTAGAGAGTATGTGATACAAAGTAGATAAAGAATGTATAGCAAAGCTAGTAGAATACTATAGGATTCATCAGAGTTGACAATTTACAGAAGTGTGGAAAAGAGAAAAGCCTGATATAATTGTAAATGACTTGGAGATATCTGTTAGATCAAAACTAATGTACAGAGTAGTAGATAGTTGCAAATAAAAGCTCTGAGCATAAGAAACTGGGTAAAAACCCCAAGTAAAAGTCTATAGGATCTACTAGTAAGTAAATTTTTTTTACAATCCTTACTTCCAAACTCTGTTGAATGCTATTTTATAAGTGATTGCTGTCTTGTAACTTCTACAATTCATGAATAAGTTCTTACTATTTATTTTTAGATACTTCCACCAAAGTGCCTAGCCATCTGTTATATTTTAATCCAGTCAAATCTATACCAATCCATAAATAATGCTTACTTCTCCATACATATTCTCAGTCATCATCTAGTACAGATCAACTCTGTCCATTGAGCACATAATCTGAAGCCAAAGGTTATTCAATATCTGCATTTCATGTAAAATAGATAAGTACAACACTTATATGCTTTCTAAGAGCCTGCTACAGATCTTGATTACTAAGATATGAATTGTGCCTAATACCACCTAGACATTATCATTTCTAGATTATGACAGTGTTGTTCTACTAGATTGGAATATATTCTGGAGTATTTAGAAGACTTCATTCTGTTCTCTTAGGTTTCTCCTAGAAGTAAGCACTATATATATCTTGTTGAGACAATATACTCAGGTTTCTCCTAAAGCTTGAAGTGCAAACTCTGCACTTTCACTACAGTTATTCCAATATAATCTGTCTATCAATTATGTATTATAATACATTATGTGACATATGTGACAAACATATGACAAGGTACATAATCAAGTCATATAATATGTAACCCAAACAACTCCTAGCAACCTCTATTTTTATATGTTTTGGTGTCCAAGGCAGATTACAACATATTATGATAGTACTTGAATAAAGTACTATACAATGTTCTTTCAGTCTCTGGCTTATCTCTCCATTTCCAACAATTCCTGACTATGCCAGTGTAATCATTCCACTCATATAAGCATAATCTAACAGATTGAGAGGTGTCACTTATACAAAGCACCTGTCTATACCACCCACTACATTCACACCTCATTTAGAATACCTAAAGAAGCCCATTCCAGCAGTAGTCAGTAGTTTAGTATACCACTGTATTCTGTCTGCCACGTCTCAGCACTTGCTTGCTTGTTGCAGTATACTTACATAGAATGCTTGTTTCCTTGTGACCCCAACTAATACCCATACCGTTGTGATATAAATTGACTGGTCACGAGAGCAAATCACACGTGATAGGGATCGTGCAAAATAACAAATAATTCAACATTCTTTCGACAACTATCTAACCAGACCCGCAGGCGGTTTCCATTTCTGAGCACAGCACCTATAGCGATCTATGGCCAACTTCTACCGGGACACTTTTCTCTGCTTGTTCCTTCTGACTAGGCTTTCTAGCGTCCTATCAGCACTCTATCCAACACAACCTGTCGCCAACACGGTCTTCTACTGCGGGAATTCTGCCTTGGTAACTTGGGTTGATACACGACATAAACCACATGTAGCAGGACTTGGGGACTTGACAATAAAATTGCATACCAGTCAAGATGTATGTTTCTTTGCTGACGTCTGGAGATATTAGTGTTCATCTTCTCGGTCTGTTCGTGTATGCGCAGGATTACGTGGCTACACTTGCATCGGGTGTGAATCCTGCTTTGTATGGTACACGGGTGACTCTTCCGCTGGACCTTCGGAACGACACACTATAGTAAGTCTTCATCTGCTCTTCGTGTCGAGGAGAGAAACTGATAAGGTCCTGCCAGTGTTTTGCGATTCTCTGCCCCTGGTCTCTTGAATGATGTCTGGACAGCCGATTTCACTATTTTGCCAGGGGACTCGAGTCTCGGTTCTCGACCAATGTCTTCCGCGCCTAGAGAGTCGACCACTGGCTCCCTCTTCTCCTCCCCGACTTCAGGTCAAACACAACTGTCGGAAACAATAAAACAGATAGGCTCGAGTATACTACCGGTTACCACAATTACTGCAGACTCTCTGGACAGCTCCTCGTCTCCACCGCGAAGAAACAGTGCTGTGTACGGCAAGGCAGATCAGCTCGACAAGGCGCAGTTTCGGCTTCTGTTTATCGTCTGGCCTGCACTTTTTGGACTTTGTATGGCCCTCTGATAGGGCCGCAATTTGTACATTAGTCAATAGTTATTAAATTCAGTTCAACCGCATTAGTTGGAACCGTCCACGTGACTCGGTAGCTGAGTAACATAACATAATATAACATTCGTGCATCGATACCTTAGCTATGCTTCAGCTCAGACGGGTTGCTCAGCAAGTTTGTCGTCTTTATACTTTTGTCTTCCTGACTCTGACTGTCGGCTAGAATGTCCCAAAACTCGGACACCGTTTGCGCCAGGTTGCGCTACAGACGGCATCATACCGGGAGTTCGCGACTGGGTCGGAACCATACGACGTTGTAGTCGTTGGTGGTGGTACGTTTTTTTTTTGTTTTCGGTCAAAATTTGATCATTCAGGCAATCTACAAAGGTCCGGGTGGCTACGTAGCTGCTATCAAGGCTGCTCAGCTCGGGCTCAAGGTGAAGCTTTCCGCATTCGGCGTCGCTCACCTCAATCTGACGGAATAATCTTGGTATAGACTGCGTGTATCGAGAAACGTGGATCTCTTGGTGGAACTTGCCTGAACGTTGGCTGTATCCCTTCGAAAGCTATGCTCAACAACTCACATTTGTATCACCAAGCGAAACACGACTTTGAGCGACGCGGTATCGATGGTATGCTTTACTTCCTCCTCTTTCTGTGTGCATTCATCTTGATGTAATGGTTTACAGTCTCTGGGGTATCACTCAACCTCCCCAAGATGCTCGAAGCGAAAGACAAGGCTGTCACCGGTCTGACCAAGGGCATCGAGGGGTTGTTCAAGGCCAACAAAGTTGATTACATCAAGGGCGCTGCGTCATTCACTTCACCCAACACACTTTCCGTATCCCTCCTTTCCGGTGGTGATCAACAAGTCGAAGCTAAGAACGTTGTCATCGCCACTGGCTCGGAAGTCGCTCCTTTCCCGGGTGGTGCCATTGAGATTGATGAGAAGCAAATTGTCAGCTCAACTGGCGCACTAGAGCTGCAACAGGTTCCGGAAAAGATGGTTGTTATTGGTGGAGGTATCATTGGTCTTGAGATGGGCAGCGTATGGAGCAGACTCGGTGCCGAGGTCACCGTCGTCGAATTCCTCGGTGGTATTGGTGGTGCTGGAATCGATGAGGAGGTTGCGTACGTCCATTTCATCTTTATAGTTGGAAATGCGCGCTGATCTCGCAAATAGTAAGCAATTCCAGCGGATATTGAGCAAACAAGGTCTCAAGTTCAAACTCAACACTAAAGTCCTTTCTGCAGAGAAGAAGGATGGAAAAGTTTTGTTGGCTGCCGAGTCTGCCAAGGACGGCAAGCAAGAGACGGTGCGTCTTGAGTTACCCGACCTGACCTAATTGTCATGCTTTGTCTTCTAGCTTGAGGCTGATGTCGTTCTTGTTGCCGTTGGTCGTCGTCCCTACACGGATGGTCTCAACCTTGAGGCTGCTGGTATTGAGAAGGACTCTCGCGGCCGTATCGTCATTGATGACCAATACACTACCTCAGTGAAGCACATCAGGTGTATCGGGGATGTTACCTTTGGTCCCATGTTGGCTCACAAGGCCGAAGAGGAAGGTATGATCCTTGTCCGACTTTAACCAGGGCTATTCTCATTTAATCACAGGTATTGCTGCCGTTGAGCACATTAAATCCGGACATGGCCACGTCAATTACAATGCCATTCCCTCTGTCGTTTACACACACCCTGAAGTTTCCTGGGTCGGCCGTACTGAGCAGGACCTCAAGGCTGAAGGCGTCAAGTACAATGTCGGCAAATTCAGCTTCGCTGCCAACTCTCGTGCCAAGACCAATCTGGACACTGAAGGTTTTGTGAAATTCATCGCGGAAAAGGAGACGGATAAGATTCTTGGTGTCCATATTATTGGTCCGAACGCTGGTGAGATGATTGCTGAGGGTGTGCTTGCCGTTGAGTACGGTGCAAGTGCGGAAGATGTTGCTAGGACTTGCCATGCTCACGTATGTTTTCACCCAGCCTCTACTCTTGCGTTCACTCTCTCATTCTTGTTTAGCCTACGTTATCGGAGGCATTTAAGGAGGCCGCTATGGCAGCTTACGGAAAACCCATCCATATGTAACTCCGTATTTTTGGTTAATCAGTATAATTTCTTTAATAGATTCTTAAATACGGGAAGATGAGAGCTCGTCATCCATGGAATCAAAAGTTGTACCTCTTGTTACGTCTCCCCATTTATCCAGTGAGTCCAACAGAATATCACACTTAGTCCGAAGAGCATCTTCTGCATCATGACCGAGCATCAAATAATTGGGCCACTCTCTGCCCTTGGCTACGCCCTCGCCTCTCACGATGTCCACGATAGCCTCCGCGGCTTTGTCAGGATCTCCTTTCTCGTTTCCCGGAACGCTGGCGAACATGGCCTGTGCTCGTGCGCGCAAAGGCTCGTAATCAGGTATAAGGTGACTGCTATTCCATCCGTGAGAGTATATGCCTTCAGTGCGGAAGGAACCTGGCTGAACAATGAGAGTGCGGATGTTGAAGGGTGCAAGTTCGGCGGAAATGCTTTCAGTGAACGCTTTATCGTAGAATGGTGGATTACGAGGGACAGAGTTGATTGAATGAGATGTTGCTTACCATGAAGGGCGGCTTTGAACATCGCATACGAGCCGATACCCTACTTAAGGGTTAGTGATGATGATATTGATTCAAAGAGGACATACGGGAAGTTCAGCTCTCCAAGCGGATCGGCTGCCGATTGTCACGATCGTCCCTGACTTTTGTGCACGCATGTATGGAGTGACGGCAAAGGTTAGCTTGACAGTGCCCATGACATTCTCGTCCATGATGCGTTGGATTGTAGAACTTCTATGGAATATATGTATATCAATCTCTCGTTGATAAGAGACAGAGATGATGTACCCCGTTTCTTCTATCAGACCCGGCCACCCCCAACCTATAAGCGTATGTCAACCAAAGTCGTAGAAAAAAAAAGAATGGTTTTCTCGTACCAGCATTATTTACCAAGACATCAATTCTACCCCAAACTTTGACTGCTTCGTCTACAACGCCTTTGACGACTTGTTCAGGGTCTCCTAGTTCTAGTCTGAACGTTTTTAATCTATCTTTGGCTGTAGGATCGCTCAAGGCGGCAACTTGATCAACAAGTTTCTGGAGTTTGAGTAGTGAACGTGCTGTGGCGAGTACATTGTCGCCACGATGAATGGCGAGTAGAGCGATACGATAACCGAAGCCGGATGATGTACCTGATATAAGCCAGGTTAATCGGTGTGTTGGGGTTGGGGTTGGGGTTTCTGAGTCTATTGTAATAATGGATGTGCTGTTGGGAGTTGGAGATATCATGTTGTTGATGGAGAGAGAGAAAGAGGATGAGGAATGTGGATGCTGTGTGAAAACATTTCGGAGAAGGAGAATGGTTTGCATACAGTCGTCTATTATTGATAGCCGGCTCATAATCATATCAGGTCTGTCCGATTGCCATACTACTGAAATAAAATGAATCCCCAATTACATTGGACCGAATGAAGGCACCAATGTCCCTATTATCATCTATGGCTTCTCAAACTCCATTGATATGATAATGATACTTGCCACAAGGTGAAAAAAAGCGGGGTGAAGCTTTTTATTGTGTTGCGGATATTTATTATGTGCAAACCATTATTCGTTAGCTGTACCTAGATGAAGCCTCAAGTGGATGGTGAAGGGTTGAGAGGAGAGGACAGCACGGCATTGTTCAATGTTCTTTGAATTTCGCTCCAGGTTTATATAAGTGATCGGACCGTGCACATTGTATTTGGGTTAATGTAGAATCCTCAATCCAGGAGAAGCGAATACTAGATGTATATTACAAATGCAAAATAGAACCAGGAACAGGAAGGAAAAATATAAATGATCTTCATTATATTTTCTACAGGGACGGAGACTGGTCAGACTTTTTCCAAAGATCCATCTTGCGAACAGCATGATAGATCTCGGAGCATCCAAAATCCCCTGATTGCTTCTCAAACCCACTGTCCATAACAGAGGCTACACGTTCGCATTTGTGCTCGCCCTTGGAAAACTCGAGGTCAATGAAGACCGGAGCACCCTGTTTATTCAGTATGTTACTCGGTTGGATACTCCCGTGAGTGTATCCTGCGCTGTGAAGCTCTTCCAAGGCTTTGATAACGGATAAACTGTAGGTGTTTAGACCGGAGATTTATAATCTCGAGTCGTCGAGTGAAAGTACATACTTAAATTCCTTCGTATTCTTGTTCAATTCAGCTGCGGACGCGTCACCGCCATACTCGAGTACAAGGCATGATACTACATCTGACTCCCGCTCCTCTTCCTCTTCCCGCTCATCCTCATCCTCTGCCTCTTTAGCGAGACTGGCTTGAAAGAGACCATAGCATCGAGGAAGAAATCTCCCTTGAAATTCTGCCAGTTCCTCATATTTCTGGTACTCGCACCATAAAGCATCGTTCCTCGGTCCACTGACTTTGGTGATCTTGAGTACAACATCGATCAACTCATCGGTGTTGGGCAAATCAAGTTCAGCGCTATAGACACATGTGTGGTCGCTGGAATGAATCTCCCTAACATTGTTGACAATGAGTGTTGAATTCACTGGGCCACTACTTTCGGACGTATCCTTGTCCGAGGCAGACACGATAGCGACGCGGTTAAAAACTGGCTGGCCCTCATCAAGAACTTCAAGGACAGCCTGGGGGAGATTGATATAACTATCGATGATGAGGGACGACAT
>JAJOHK020001377.1:0-13941 GCA_022457215.2 Leucocoprinus gongylophorus | reverse complement strand
GCAGAGGATTTGGGCACATGGCCCAGCACTATAGAAATTAGAGAAGAGAAAGGGTAGCAGATAGGAGAAGGTTAGAATATCGAGGGTGGAATATTGAGAGAAATCATGAGCTTGTGAGCTATTTAAAAGAAGAGGAGAATCTAGAGTCTCTTAACTAGATTCTTATAACAAGTTTAATATATTAGCTACAGAAATAAATACTAATACATGGAAACCAGAGGAAATTAAGGAAAGAATAAAAGAAGTAGGAAAGATTCTGAGAGAGGTAACAGTGAAAATTGGACTAGAAAGGATAGATATGCAAGAGGGAATAATGGTGGAGGTGTTATTGGATAGTAGAGTAACAGAGTTGGTGATGAGCTCAGAGTTTGCAAAGAAGCAAGGGTTCAAGTTGAAGAAGTTGGAAAGGCCGATGAATGTGAGGAATGTGGATGGGTCTCTAAACAAGGAAGGATCCATAGAACACACAGTGGAAGTAAATATTTACTTCAAAGAACATAGGGAAAGGACGGAAATAGAAGAACAGAAGTGAACAGTAATTCTAGGGATACTATAGCTAGCATACTATAATCCAGAAATAGATTGGAAAACAGGAGAGGTAAAAATGACAAAATGTCCAGAAGAGTGTGAAAAGCAGTGGAGGCTAGTTCAGAGAAAGTCAGGTTGGAAGAAACAGAAAGAGAAAGAAGAGAAGGAGAAAGCAGGAAAGAAAAGAGAGAAAAAGGAGAAAAAGAAAAAACAAAGGAGAGAAAAGACAATAGAGGTGAAGAAAGTAGCAAAAGAGTGGGAGATTTGGGAGGAGGAGGAAGAGGCAGCAAGATCTAAGATGGAAGCAAAAAAGTTGGTGCTAGAAAAGTTTCACAAATGGATAAAAGTATTTAGGAGGAAACAATCCAAGAGGATACCAATAAGAAAAGTATGGGATTATGTGATAGAAGTGAAGGAGGGGTTTGTGCCAAGGAAGGGAAAGGTCTATTTATTGTCAAGGGAGAAAAAGGAGGAGATGAGAGAATTCATTAAAGAGCAGTTGTGGAAAGAATATATCTGACCATCAAACTCACCACAAATAGTGCCAGTATTCTTTGTGGGAAAGAAGGATGGAAAAAAAAGGATAGTTCAAGACTACTAATATTTAAACAAGTGGACAATAAAAAATAATTATCCTCTACCATTGATATTGGATATACTAAAGAATATGGGAACAAAAAAGGTATTCATAAAAATGGACCTTTGATGGGGGTATAATAATGTAAGGATTAAGGAGGGAGATGAGTAGAAGGCAGCATTCACCACACCAGAGGGGTTCTTTGAACCTATGGTAATGTTCTTTGGGTTAACCAACTCATCAGCAACATTCCAAGCAATGATGAATAAGTTGCTGAGAGATTTGATCAACACAGGAAAGGTAGCTGTGTTCATTGATGATGTTATAGTAGGAACAGAAATAGAAGAGTGGCATGATAAGATAGTGGCAAAGGTAATTAGGAGGTTGGAGGAGAACAATTTATATGTGAAGCTGGAAAAATGTAAGTGAAAGATTAGAGAGATAGGATTTTTGGGAGTGGCCAACACCTAAGTATGTCAAAGATGTTCAGAAGTTTCTGGAATTGGCGAACTACTACTGCCAATTTATACAGGGCTTTACATCAATAGCAAGACCATTACATGACATGGTAAAGAAAGATAGGAAGTAGGAGTGGACAGAGAGGTAGGAGAGAGCGTTTGAAGAGTTGAAGAAAAAGTTTATGCAGGAACTAGTATTAGCAGTACCAGACCTGGATAAATAAATGAGAATAGAGGTAGATGTGTCAGATTATGCTATGGGGGAGTATTATCAATAGAAGGGGAAAATGAAAAATGGAGGCCAGTTGCCTTTCTCTCTAAGTCTTTAAATGAGACAAAGAGAAATTATGAGATACATAACAAAGAAATGCTAGCAATCATCAGGGGGTTGGAAAGTTAGAGGCATTTGTTGAAAGGAGTGCAATTCAAGTTTAAGATCTGGACAGATCACAAAAACTTGAAATACTTTATGAGAGTACAGAAATTAAACTGGAGACAAGTTAGATAGACATTATATTTGTCTAGATTTGACTTCACTTTGAAACATGTGCCAGGAACAAGGATGGAAAAAGTGGATGGACTAAGTAGAAGGCCAGACTGGAAAGTAGGAGTAGATAAAGATAATGAGAATCAGATAATTATTAAAGACAATTGGCTTCATAGGTTAGAGGAAGTAATTATAAAAGGACCAGAAGTAGAAATAATAGAAAAGATAAAGAAGGCTAGGGGTAAGGACAAAGAGATAGTTAGGATAGTGGAAGAAATAAAGAAAGTAGGAGTAAAGTTGATACAAGGAGAACAATAGAGGATAGAAGAAAAATTGGTATTGAGAAAAGGAAAAGTTTATGTGCCAAAGGATGAGGAATTGAGGGCAGAAATCATTTGGCTACACCATGATGTACCAATGGCTGGGCATAGAGGAAAGTGGAAGATGGTAGAATTAGTTATTGGAAATTACTGGTAGCCAAGGGTGACAAGAGAAGTAGGGCAGTATGTGGAAGAGTGTGATTTATGTCAATGGATGAAAAACAGAATGGAGGAGTTGGCAGGAAAGCCAAAGTTGAGGGAAGTGCCAGAGAAACTGTGGACACATCTAATAGTAAACTTCATTACAAAGTTACTGGTGGTAGCTAGGAAAGATGTGATCCTAGTAGTCTGCAATAGGCTGTCAAAAATGACACATTTTGTGGCAGCAACAGAGAGAATGTTGATAGAAGGATTGACAAGATTGTTTAAAGATAATGTATGGAAATTGCATGGGTTGCCAGAAAGTGTGGTGTTGAACAGAGGGCCCCAGTTTGCAGCAGAATTGACAAAGGAGTTGAATAGGATGTTAGAAATAGAAACAAGACTGTCAACAGTGTTCTACCCACAAATAGATGGACAAACGGAATGAATGAACCAAGAGTTGGAACAGTACTTAAGGTTCTTTATAGATCATAGGCAAAAGGATTGGCTGAAATGGTTGGCATCAGCAGAGTTTGTGGTAAACAACAAGGTTTATATGGAAACTAAGATTTTGCCATTCATAGCAAACTATGAAAGAGAATTGAGAATGAGGGAAGACATAAGGAAAAGAGGGAAAGTAGAAAAAGCAACAGAGTTTGTGGAAAGAATGAAGAGAGTACATGAGAAAGCAAGAGTAGTGCTAAAGAAAGCATAGGAGGATATGAAGAGGTAGGTAGATCGGGGAAGAAAAGAAATAGAAGATTGGAAAAGGGGAGATAGAGTCATGTTAAGTACCAAAGACTTGGTGTTCAAAGAAAGACTGGCAAGAAAATTAGTGGATCAATACTGTTATGAACTAAAGCTCAAAGGGTTCAAGCGATAGAACAACTCTTGTATTAAGTAACATAAGAGAACTCGATAGAGTTTCTAATACAAAGTAGTCTACCTTATATACTATTATCCATGGTCCATGCTAGCTACTGTGCACCCTACCCTAAATAACTATGAGTATAACATAAGGCCAGTATGTATTGTCCATGCTGTATAATGTCACTTTGTTCCAGAATCTTCTACTCCATTCTCCTAAATCCCATGATCAGTCTTGTGACTATGCCATCAATTTGTGACTGATGTGACAGCGTGACTGGTAACCCTAACCCAAGTTGTTCTAAAAATAGAAAAATAAGAGAAAAGGAAAATAAAAAATAAAATAAAATGAAAAGTGAAAAATAAAATCAAGTCCACCATCCATGATCTTGACAGATACGTAGGTCTATATACAATCAAGAAGGTGGTATCCACCAATGTGGTCAAATTATGACTGCCAACCTTGATGAGAATTCATCTGGTTGTGAACATCAGTCAGATAGTACAATACAAGGAGCAAGTAGAGAGGCAGAGAAAGGAAGAGGGAAAACCAATTGAAATAGAGGGAGTCAAAAAAAAAATATTAAATAAAAGAAAAATACAAGGAGTAGATAAGTATCTAGTGTGATGGAAGGAGTTTACAGTGGAGCAGGACACATGGGAAAAGAGAGAAAACTTAGAAAACACAAAAGAAGCATTAGAAGAGTTTGAAGGACAAATAAATGCAGAAGTAAGAAGGTAAGAAAGGATAGAGATGGTAGAGGAGAGAGAATTCAGGAGGGAAGAATTATTAGGGAGGTATATGGCAAAGTTGCTGTATAGATAGGACAATAGAAGATTTGAGGAAGAATATCTGAGAAAGTTGGAAAGGAATTGGCAAAGGTGGAAGTCAGTTTCTCCAGAAGGGAAACTTTGAAGAAAGAGTAATGTCAAGATTACAAGAAGTAAACTTGGTTCCTTTCCCATTTTTCTATTTTCTTTTCTATTTATTTCTCTTTTTTATATTTTTAGCATTTAGGGTTAGTGACAACACAGATCATATGGTACATAGAAGGGTCTAGAGAGATGATGTCATACTACATGCCAACCTCATGGCTAACACATGATTGTTTAGGATAGGCTAGAAATAGCTAGCATAGACTATGGGGGATTTAGTATAAAAGATAGACTATCCTGTATAGAGTTCTCTATTGAGTTCTCTTGTGTTACCCCCAATACAAGATTACCTCTTACCCAACTCTAAGAGCTTTGAGTTATAACAATAAAGTGGTTGATAAAAAAACTAAATCATTTAACCTTATCCCTCACTATCTATGCAAAACATTGTGGGACTTCAGCAAGAAAAGTAAATACAACAACATATCAGCTACTTAGAAAATGATTTTCCAAGCTTCAGATCTTAAAGGATGACAATTCCTTGAGTTATGCAATGATGATAATAATCCTATTGAGCTTTTATATGCTAAAGAAGGCTCATGACTCAAATATTTCAGTCATTTGAACTTGCTTTGTGTAAGAGCAACAAGAGCAATCACAAACCATGCTCTTATAGGCAAATATAGGTTGAGGTTTTTCCCTCAGGAAAATCTCAGCTGTCTATGCAGTAATCATCTTATTGAATCTAGACATCATATTCTTCACAAGTCCAGAATATGTAATGAGTATTAGAATCTAAGGAGAGATATGATAAGCCACTTTTGATCCTCTTTTTGGAGTTTAACTGTAGTGCTTTTGCTTTTGCAAGTGCTATTAAGTAGTCTTTATAGTATTGTGCATTATGAGTACTCTAGGTTAACTTAACTTTCTCTTTCTCTTTCTTTTTCTTTTATTTCTTTGTCATATGGTTTGACTGCTTTATATGTAGTTATAACATAGCTATCATGGTTTGCCTTCATGCTTTATGTAATAAATTATTGACTTAATATATATATACAGGCTGATGTCATTATTAAGATTGTTTTTTTATTTTTGAAAATTTTAAAAATCAACAATTTATTATATAAGACTCAATGATAGACTATGATACTTACAACATAGATACTTAAATAGCAAGAGAGAAAGAAAAGGCAAAAGAAAAGAAAAAGAAAGAAAAAATAGGTAATACTATATTACACTAGGTAAAACAAAATAACAATACCATTATTAGTTAATTCCTTTGTAGAAGGAGAATGCTCCCAGGTTAAATACTAGGAATACAGCAAAATTCTTCAATAACTCTCTGTTGGAATTCCAAAACTTATTATACCTTTTGTGATCATAAAGAATATGACATCTTAATTCAATTGGATGGTTTCCACACAGACATTCAAATAATTCTCTTAGAAAAAATCTGAGATAGTATTCCTCTATAGAAGTGTAGTTTGTAATAGCTCTAGTTGCTCATGCACAAAGTGTTAGAGTGTTCAAAATGATTGAGCCAAGCACTACCTTTTATATAAGTGGGCTTAGTAGATAGAAATTCATTGTTGATTAAATTTAGGAAGTTGTTCCTCTTGTAGTCTAATGCTTAAAATGTTATTTGCTAATTGTGGAGAATTAAGTCACATTCTTTTCTCTTACTAAAATCTCATAACACTTTACATAGAAAAATAGGGTCATTATAAAACTATTTAGTCTCTTTGTCTACTGCTGAGTGAGAGTACCACTTTGTACTGCTAGAACATCCCCAAAAAGTAATAGTATTACTATTGTTCTTGTTTAATAGTTTGCAATTGGCAAGGATGAGAAAATGAATTAAAAATCCATCTTGTAGTGTGTATAGCATTAGTAACAACAATAATATTTTTAGTGTTAGGAACTTAAACAGCTTGATTAATACCATATCTGACAGAAAATAATTCCATCTCAGTAAAGGTAACATTTATAGCATAATGGATAGTTTTGGCTATAATATTACTATCTTGATGAATGTGTAAAATTAAAGTTGTAATATTATTTTTAACACTTGCATCTGAAATGACTAAAACAGTGTTAAAATTAAATAGAGAGTTGTCAAAGATTTTGTCAAGAAAACATAGGTAAGCATTCTTGACTTCAGTATTTTTCCAGTTTACTGTGTAGAAAGAGTAACAATTAGAAAAATTGTCTACTAGTCTGAAACTAGAAGAGAGCTTTTTGTGAAGTCTATTGAAAGTAGAAAAGACTTTGTTTAGTCAATTATTAGAGTCAATAATTGAACTCTTGATTTTGTATCATTGTTTATCTATTAATTGTCAGAGTTGCAAACAGTGGAATTAATTTTTTTCTTTTGATTTATTTTTTATTTTGGGACCTAGGGTTAGGGTTTAGTATGATGCAACATGTCACTGTCACAAAAAGTCACATGATGAGACCCAGTATCATACATTAGTTATATGATTACAGAAAAAGAGTAAAAGATTCTGAAAGGAATAACATTATACAATATGTTTAATACATGTTGATCTTAAGACAAATGTATAGTCATTTAGGGTAGGCTAAAATAGTAGAGTATGGACCAGTAGTCTTAGATATATAAGATAGATGATCCTATACAGAGTTTTAAATTGAGTTCTCTTGTATTAATCTAATACAAAGTTTATCTTATTGACCAACTCTAAGGTCTTTGAGTTGTAACATTAATTTGCTCATAGATAGATGGTGAGATTTGGCCTTCTTTAAGTAATGATCATTTATAAGTAAGTTGAGAGTGTGTTGCTTAGATAAAGATGTTGTGGCAACCACTAGACACAAAGTCCAATAGCAGCACTACAAGTAAATCTCATAGTTGGGATATCTAGTAGAGAATATGAGTTGTGTATTCACAAGAGAACTCAATAGGGAACCACAATAGTATTCTACCAACTATTTATATAAAGTCCTCATAGTCCATGCTACGACTTCTCTACGCCTACCCTAATATCCATGCCCTATTCTCATATCCATTACTCATCTACCATGTATCTTTCTCAAGGCCACCATGCCATATCCATGTGCTCTGACATCATACTCTTTAATCTCTGTCATACATGTGTGTACCATGTGTACACTATGAGGAACCTATGTCTCTTGATGTCATCCTAATCCTAGACTCTAAGTCCTTCCAGACCGTTCTAGACTACTCTTGACGTCCTCTAGGCTTATGACATCATGTCATGTGACTTCCCAGTCACATGCCCTTATCTCTCTCATCATAAACTAATAATAATACTACTACAATATCTTATCTCTAACCCTAACCCTAGAAGTCTGTCTATACTTTTGTCTTATAACAAAAGATACCATTTACAAATGATGTCTTCTACTGATATAACCAAGATAAAATAAGGCTAGTAATAGCTTTGACTTGCCATGATAGTGAAATATGGAAAGTATCTATAATCCATAGAGCTGTTCTATATTACATTTTTTTTAACTCTTTAAGTAGATGGAAAAATAGTGTTTTTTGTAGTATTATAGTTGAAAGCTATAGAGGGCAATAAGTATGACACATATTCTGTAAAGAAGTCATTTGTGAGAAAATAATAGCTCTCTGGTGAAATTACCCAACATTTTCATGTCTTTGATAGTAGACAGAGCTTTGTTGGAATAAATATGGATGTGGTAACAGAAAGAAAGCTTTCTGTTGAAAAAGAAACTAAGATATCTCTAATTTTTCTTTGATCATAGTAGAGGTCTTTCTAAAGATCCTAGATCTAATAGAGAGAGGTTGTAATTCTTTGTTGCCTTAGAAAAATAAAAAACTTCCAATTTGTTATGTTCAATCATGAGTCTGAACTGTTTGAAAAAAGAGAAAATAATGTTATAACTACAAAATAAACTGGCATTTGATTTTTTATAAGATTTCTTCTGAGAAATAAAAGAACTATCATCAAAAAATAATAAAGTGAAAGCAGAAATGTTCAATAAAAGATTTTATGTTTTTTTTTTCAAAAATATGGAAAATTGGAGCAATATATAAAGCAGACAAAATAAGAGAAACAGCTAACACTTGACCAATACTTATATCAGCCTTGAAAGATGGAGAAAAGAAGTTGTTCTAGATATATTAAGTTCTTCTATTAATTAAATAATTAGAGAAGAACAAAGAAATTCTAGGATCAAATTAAAAATTATTGGTAGGAGTTGATGATTGAGTAAAGGAAAAAATTAAGCAATATTAAAAGTGAGAGTGCTTGTATGGAGTTCTTTAACCCATTTAGTGTAAATAAGATGAATCAAGTATAAACTTACATTTATAGTAGAACATTACTTTAAACCTCCTGATTAATGTTAATTTGGATGAATGAAGTTATTAGCTATTGAGTGGATTTGAATTCTCTTGCTAATGACTTTCTTAATAAGTTTTCTAAGTATATTGAGAAGAAGTATGTGTTATGGACTAAAGCCCTTAGGGTTGGACAACAGAACAACTCTTGTATTGAGTAACACAAGAGAACTCGATAGAGTTCCAAGTACAGAGTAGTCTACCTTATATACTAATCCCCATGGTCCGTGCTAACTACTGTGCACCCTACCCTAAATGACCATGAGTAATACATGAGGCCAACATGTGGTGTCCATGTTATATGACGTCACTTTGTTCTAGTTCCTTCTACTTCATTCTCCTAAGTCCTGTGATCAGTCTCATGACTACGCCATCAAGTTGTGACTGATGTGACAGCGTGACTGATAACCCCTAACCTGAGTTGTTCTAAAAATAGAAAATAGAAAGTAAAAGTAAAAGAAAAAGAAAAAGAAAGTAAGAGAGAAAATAAAATGAAGTCTACCGTCAATGATCTTGACATTACCCCCCTCTTAAGATTTCTCCTCCAGAGAAATGTCCTGTTCTCCAATCTCTTCTTCTTATTTTCTTGTTTTCTTCCTCCATTTTTTCTTCTATTCTCTTCAAATGCTTACTTTCATCAATCTGCCTATCTCCCTTCCACTTCTTCCAATTCTTTTCCAACTTACTTAAGTATTCCTCCTCGAATTTTCAATCATCCCATCCATACAACAACTTTGCCATATACTTCCCTGGTAACTCCATCCTTCTATATTCATCTTCCTCCCCTACTTGTCGTCTCACTACTATTTCCCCTCGTTCGAACTCTTCTATTAGTTCTTCTGCATTTTTCAAGTTTTCTCTCCTTTCCCAGATATCCCCCTCGGCTGTGAATCCCTTCCACTGTATCAAATACTTTTCTACTTCTCTTATTTTTTTCTTGTTCAATATTTTTTCTACTTCCCATTCTTCTACTCCTTCCACTTCTATCGGTTTCCCTTCTTCCTTCTTCTGTCCTCTCACCTGTTCCTTATATCTTACTATCCGGCTTACATTTATTACCAGATGAATTCTCATCGAACTTGGCAACCGTAACTTTACCGCATTCGATGATACTACCTCCTCTATTGTGTAAGGTCCCACATATCTCTCCATCAACTTCTTGCTTGGTCTCTCTTTGAACACTAAATCTTTAGTGCTCAGTAACACTCAGTCTCCCTTCTTCTATACTTCTGCTTCCTTTCTTCCTCTATCTGCATACTTCTTCATCTCTTCCTGCGTTTTCCTCAATGCTGCCTCTGCTTCCTCATGCACCTTCTTCATTCTTTTCACAAATTTCGTTGCACTCTCCACTTTTCCTTTCTTTCTTATATCTCCCCCCATTCTCAGCTCCTTTCCATAGTTTGCCATAAATGGTGAGACCTTGGTCGCTGTATGAATCTTATTATTCACCGCGAATTCAGCCATTGCTAACCATTCCAGCCAATCCTTCTATCTATGTTCAATAAAGAACCAGAGATATTGTTCCAGTTCTTGGTTTATCCTTTCTGTCTGCCCATCCGTCTGCGGGTGAAACACTGTCGATAATTTTGTCTTTATTCCCAGCATTCCATTTAATTCTTTCGTCAATTCCGCCGCAAACTGAGGTCCTCTATCTGACACCACACTTTCTGGTAAACCATGTAGCTTCTACACATTATCCCTAAAGAGTCTCGCTAGTCCCTCTACCGATGTTCCTTCTGTAGTTGCCACAAAGTGTATCATTTTGGACAACCTATCACATACCACCAAGATCGCGTCCTTTCCTGCAACTACTGGCAATTTCGTGATAAAATCTACAGTTAAATGTGACCACGTCTTCTGTGGTACTTCACTCAACTTTGACTTCCCCGCCAGCTCCTCAGTCCTGTTCTTCATCCTCTGACACAAGTCACATCCCTCCACATATTTGCCCACGTCTCTTGTCACTCCTGGCCACCAGTAGTTCCTCGTCACTAATTCAACCGTTTTCCATCTTCCTCTGTGTCCTGCTGCTGGTACATCATGATGCAGCTGGATTACTTCCGCTCTCAATTCCTCATCCTTCGGCATGTAGATCTTTCCTTCTTTTAGCACCAAGTCCCCTTCGATCTTCCACTCATTCCCTCTCAGCTCTTTTACTCCTACCCTCTTCATCTCCTCTACTACCCTAACTACGTCTTCATCTTTACTTCTAGCTTTTCTAATTTTTTCTACTAGTTCTTCCTCAGGTCCTTCTACTACTACTTCATACATATGACGAATCCATTGGTCTTTAATAAATACTTGGTCACTATTGTCCTTGTCTACTCCTATCTTCCAGTCTGCCCTTCTACTGAGTCCATCCACCTTTCCCATCTTTGTTCCCACCACATGTTTCAGGGTAAAATCAAACCGAGACAGATATAAGGCCCATCTGGCCTGTCTCCTGTTCAACTTCTGTGCTTTTATAAAGTACTCCAAGTTCTTGTGATCTGTTCAGATCTCGAACTTGTATTGCGCTCCTTCCAACAAGTGCCTCTATGCTTCTAACCCTCTTATGATTGCCAGCATTTTCTTATCGTGAATTTCATAGTTTCTTTCTGTTTCATTCAATGATTTGGACAAAAATGCCACTGGCCTCCATAATCCATCCTCACACTCTATCGACAAGACCCCTCCTATTGCATAGTCCGATACATCCACCTCCATCCTCATTTTTTTATCTATATCAGGAGCTGCCAACACCGGCTCCTTGGTGAATCTCTCTTTCAACTCCATAAATGTTGTGGCAACCACTAGACACAAAGTCCAACGATCACACAAGCAATAAATCTCTTAGGCAGATATCAAGTGGGAAGTTCACAAGAGAACTCGACAAGGAGCCTCTTCTTAATTAGAGTCTTATATACTAAATACATCTGGTCCGTGCTACAACCTCATGTCTACCTCATTTCTTACTCAAGGCTACCATGTGTACTCCAGGTGCCCTGACGTCATCTTCCAGACCCTTCCATCAAGTTCTAGGCTTATGACATCACATCATGTGACCTATCATGTGACTTGCTTGTCATGTGCCTTCTTCATCGTCCTAAAAGAAAAAGAAAAAGAAATATAAAACCAAAAGAAAAATAGATAAAAGAAAAATAAAATGTTAGGTTTAAAGCGTTCCATAACAATAAATGCCTTCTCCTCTCTCTCTGTCCACTCCCACTTTTTATCCTTTTTCACTAAGTCATGTAATGGCCTTGCCACTGTTGCAAATCCTTTTATGAACCGGCAATAATAATTGGCCAGTTCCAAGAACTTCTGAATGTCTTTGACGTATTTCAGTGTTGGCCACTCCAAGACTCCTTTTACCTTCTCCTTTTCCATCTTAATCCCCTCTGGTCCTATTACCACGCCTAAAAAATCCACCTCCCTTACCTTCCACTTACACTTCTCTGGTTTCACATACAGGTCATTTTCTTCCAACCTCTTAATCACTTCTGCTACCAACTCGTCATGTCCCTCCTCTGTCTCCGTTCCCACAATTACATCATCAATAAAAACTGCCACTTTTCCCGTATTGGTCAAATCTCTTAACAGCTCGTTCATCATGGCTTGAAACGTAGCTGGGGAGTTTGTTAACCCGAAAAACATGACAGTAGGTTCAAACGACCCTTCTGGCGTCGTGAATGCTGCTTTCCACTCGTCACCCTCCTTAATCCTCACATTGTTGTACCCCCACCGTAAATCCATCTTCGTAAACACCTTTTTCATTCCAATGTTTTCTAAGACATCTGAAATCAAAGGGAGTGGATAATTATTTTTTATCGTCCACTCATTCAGATAACGATAGTCTTGCACCATCCTCTTCTTTCCATCCTTCTTTCCTACAAAAAACACCGGCGCCGTTTGTGGTGACTTAGATGTCCGGATATATCCTTTTCTCAGCTGTTCCTTCACGAACTCTCTTACCTCTTCTCTCTCCTCCCTTGACAATGGATACATCTTCCCCTTCCTTGGTACAAACCCCTCCTTTACCTCTATCGCATGATCCCACAACTTTCTTGTAGGCATCCTTTCCGATTGTTTTTTTCCAAACACTTTTATCTACTCGTGGAACCTTTCTGGTACCAACTTCCTTGCTTCCGCCTCCAACTTTGCCACTTCTTCTTCCTCTTCCCATATTTCCCACTCTTCTGCTACTTTCCTTATTTCCACCATTTTTCCTTTTTTTTGTTTTTTGTTTTTCTCCTTTTCTTCTCTTTTTCTTCCTGCTTCTTCTCTTTCCTCCTCTTCCTTCTGTTTCTCCCATCCCGACTTCCCTTGCACCGGTCTCCACTGCTTCCTGCATTCCTCTGGACACCTTGTCATCTTGACCTCTCCTGTTCTCCAATCGATTTCAGGGTTGTGGCGTGCTAACCACGGCATTCCCAAAATTACAGACCACTTCTGCCCTCTGATTACATCTATCTCAGTCCTTTCCCTATGCCCTTGATAATAAATATTTACTTCCACTGTATTTTCTATCGGTCCCTCCTTGTTGAACGACCCATCCACATTTCTCACCTGCATTGGCCTTTCCAACCTTTTTAATTTAAAGCCCTGTTTCCTTGCAAACTCAGAGCTCATGACTAATCCTGTTGCACCACTATCTAACAGCGCCTCCACAGTTATCCCTTCCTGCGTGTCAATCCTCTCTAGCCTAATTTTCACCGTTACTTCCCTTAACATTTTCCCTTCTACTTTTCTTACTTCTTTCTCCTCAGTTTCAGATGCATCAGCGTTTATTGTAGTAGCTAATACACTATATTTATTGTGAGAATCTAGTCGAGGAGTTCTAGATTCTCCACCCCTTTTAAATTGTCCCTTTGATCGAAAATCTCCTTGATCCTTCCTCCCCCATATTCCACCCTTCTTCCATCCATCGGTCTCCCTCTTCCTTTATTTCTACAGTGACGGACCATGTGCCCAAATCCCCTGCAAGCATAACAGTTTCGTCCCCGATCCACCTCCATAGCAAAGGGATCCCTTCTTGGAGGAACCCCAGCCCCTTGCCCCGCATGTCAGAATCGTCGAAGGTGAACTTTGTTCATTTTTATTTTCTCTTTTATTTTTCCTTTCTTTTGCTTTTCTTTTGCTTTTATTTTCTATTTTCTATTTTTAGAACAACTCAGGTTAGGGGTTATCAGTCACGCTGTCACATCAGTCACAACTTGATGGCGTAGTCATGAGACTGATCACAGGACTTAGGAGAATGAAGTAGAAGGAACTAGAACAAAGTGACGTCATACAACATGGACACCACATGTTGGCCTCATGTATTACTCATGGTCATTTAGGGTAGGGTGCACAGTAGT